>BHFT01032972.1:0-88724 GCA_004320025.1 Laticauda laticaudata
ATAACAACGGATGGAACATTTTGCTTGTCCGCTGTGTCCTTTTTGCATCCGTTGGGCAGTGTGACATGGGCTTTAGACATTAAAGCATTTTTAATGTTGCTGTAGTCAAGCTCTAAAGTAACATTGCTATAGGATACATATAATCCTGGTCAAAACACCCAGGAATTAATCATGGGAATTGATGGTTGTTTCAGGTGATTAAAAATAAAAGTAGCTGTTGAGAGGACAACCAGGAATGTGATTGGTCTATCAGTTTATTTTAGGCATGTTTCTTATGCTAAATTCCAATTGATTGTTAACTGATACTGGTCATCTTATGTTCATTTTACAATTAGGCATTTAAGGACTGTCATTTAAAGAACATTTCTCATTACCTTGTATAGAAGATTTGGCAGTGTTTCTGCTTCTGTTGTTTTATTGGCTGATTCTGTTGGGCTGGCTGCTTCTGTTGTTTTACATAAATTTTAGTTCCCAATGTCTAGCCTTCAGGAAGGTTAACAAAAATTTCAAATGTTTTGCTGAATCCCAGTGTATCACGTTCTCAGAGGTCAAATATAAGTATAACTTTTTATGGCCATCTGTCTCATATGAAGTAATTCTGGGCAGCTTCCAATATTTAAATTTTTAAAAAAAGTTTGTTAAATTTCTATGGCCACTCATCTCAGTCAACGAGGCAGGGAAGCTTACTCTTCAAACATACAAAAATAATTAAAATAGTCTATTAAAATACAATCATTAATACAGAATAGAGTAAATTAAATCCAACAATAAGATCACCTTAGAATATAGAACCCCAAGGTCTGATGACAAAACAGGACTTGAGGGACTTATAGAAAATTAACAGGGATATTAAGCAGATATTGGTGCTGTATTTTTTTCTTTGCTGCTCTTCGATATTAACTGATATGTGTGTTGAATTTAGAAAGGATAATATTATATGAGCCATGGTGGCACAGTGGTTAGAATGCAGTACTGCAGGCTACAGATAATGCCTGCAGCTGCCTACAATTTGTCAGATCAAATCTTACCAGGCTCAAGGTTGACTCAGTCTTCTATCCTTCCGAGGCCGGTAAAATGAGGACCCAGATCATTGGGAGCAATATGCTGACTCTGTAAACCATTTAGGGGGCTATAAAAGCACTGTGAAGTGGAATATAAGTCTTGAGTGCTATTACTATATCTTTGTGGGGGTTTTTTCTGTTGTGTTATACAGTAAACTAGGTTCTGGAGTCTTCCCAGGAATCTGTGAAACTTATTATACAGACAAAGAGCCACTGGGGGGAGACTCATCTCAGTTGAAGGTTGAAAGTGAACATGGATTGGGAAACACCAGTATTGGCAACAAATGCGGATTGCTCAGTTTAGATGCCAGACTGGAACTCATTACCATTATATTACATATAAAAGAATAAACGAGTTCACCAATAAGTTTGCTAAGCATTTTAAATAAGCAGTATGCCTGCCACCTTTTTGAAAAAATCAGTGGATTGGGTGTTGCAATTTTGGCAATTGACGCAAACTGATTGCAGGGAAGGATAAACAACTTTCAATCAATGCCCAGTCCTCCTTTACTTAACTGACAGATACATCTTTTGAACTCTGGTTAATTTTTATATTGCTTTCATTGATCTCAAAACAGCTTTTGATTTAAAACCCAGAAAAGGCTTTGGGAGAAATTGCTGCTTTCTCCACTGGATGTTCCTAATTTTGAATATAAAATTGTAGGAAAGTGGGTTTGTTGGCACTTTTCCAAGGCATTCTTTTTTTTCATCTTTAATTACTAGTAAAAAGTGGTGAAATGAGGATTGCTGTAGACAGCTATATCAATTAAACCTTTTCAGTACCATAGTTTTATTTCCTTGCCTAGATTGACCAGTTGAACTGTCTTTGTTATTTTGCCCACCTGTCCTCCCATGTTCTTACCTGACCTTTATTTCCTGCTTTTTCAACCTCAGCTGCTGAGCAAGGCACAGCTGCAGTTTAAAAAGCAGGAAAAAAGTCCTTTTTCAAAGGCTGCTTCTCTACAGGCAGCGTATTGATGACGATTTACATGTGCGCGCATGCTGCCTGCAGGGAAGCATATTGTAAATCACCAAACCTCATAAATCACCGAACCGATAGTTAACCCTGTCGGATTCCACCCCTGCTAGTCACCAATATCAATAAAAAGTAATATTTTCCAAAAGCGTTTTGATTTACCACCAAAGAACATTTATTTCTATAAGTTCAAGATCTTTAAATATGTGAGGATCTATTTTCAAGTTTCAGCTTTTTGGAACAAATAATTACAAAATTTTATTACCTGCACCAGTTGTTTTGCAAATAACATTTTGTATCTTGCAATGAACGTATTCCACTGGCAGTGAAAACGTACAGGACAAAGTCATTTGGTTTGTGATGTTAAGATGTGTAAATAAGATAGTAAGATAATTTGACCAGTTTTGAGTCGGTCTACTCTAAAGATTCAAGGGATTTAGTGTAAATTTACAGTTTAATATCTGTACAGGCACTCATATGGATCCTGTTGCTTAAAATTGATATAATTACTATCCTTCTCTCCTTTGATTTTGCAAGATAATCCTCATAATTGGAAGGTATAGATTTAAAGTTAAACTTTGCAAATTATCTGCTTGATATCTGACTTTATTTGGTCTCATCAATGTCTTGTGAACTGAAAAATAATTTTTATATAGATATGAAGAATGATTTAAGTTCTAATTCTACCCTATATATGATGGGAATTGTATGGAAAACCATTTTGAGCTGCAAAGAAGAGCAACTAAGATGGTTAAACGCCTGAAGACTAAAACATATGAAGAACTGTTGCAGGATTTGGGTTTGACTAGTCTAGAGAAAAGAAGGGTTGTGGGGAACATGATAGCAGTATTCCAATATTTGAGAGGCTGCCACAAAAAGGAGGGGATCCGTTTATTTTTCAAAGCACCAGAGAGCAGGACAGGAAACAATGGATGGAAACTAATCAAGGAGAGAAGCAACTTGAATTAAAGAGAAACTTGCTAATAGTGAGGACGATTAACCAGTGGAACAGCTTGCCTTCAGATATTGTGGGTGCTTCATCACTGGAGGTTTTTAAGAAAAGACTGGACAGTCACTTGTCTGAAATGGTATAGGATAGGAATCTCAGGACTAGAAGAACTCCAAGGTCCCTTCCAGCTTCTATTCCATTCCATTCCACTCCGCTCCTGTGCAACTCATAGGAGGGAACTTGTTTTAACCAGATTTGATGGTTTGTTCTCATCATTGGTTAAAGATTTAAAAACAATAATTTTCAAGAGCACCCAATAAATTAAACAGTATACTTTCATACATCCTGATATGATGACTTAACAATACCTTTACAATCAATCATCAGAGTCATTCAGAAAAGGAAATTATTCTTTTTGCAGGTGATAGATCAATTGTAATTCCTTAAAGGTTGTAAAGTTTTGTTCAGTTGCAATTGCCATCTGTCATGCTTAATATTTCTATTCAATTTATAATACTATTTGTGTGTGATCTGTATGTGTATATGGGCCTTCAAGTATATTCCTAATGACTTCAGTGTTGGGAAGATCTCCTTCTTCCTAGAACTGAAAGAGAGAGAGTACTGGTTCCATCTGGCTTTGTGTCAAATCCTATACTAAAACTCACAGTCTTCGTGTTTCTGGATCATAACTTATTACATTAAACTGTGTGTCTATAATACTATTTACTAGTCTAAAATAACTTTTAATAGATAAAACTTTAGTAAAGTACATTTTCAATTATTTGTTATGTATTTCTTTATATAAATTGTCAGATTTTATTTTACTTTATAAAAGATTTCAGAATATTAAATAATAATATAAGGATGCAACATTGTTGTCCTTTTTGTTTTTTGGTAATATAAAGATACATTTATGCTGTAATAAAAACTTCCAGCATTTTTCCTCTAGTTCTTGCGAAGAACCATCCTTTCCACTGGGGCCAAGAATATTTAATCCTACAATGCTGACATATATAGTGCAGAGCCATGTCAGCTACAGCTGTTTCCAAACATCAGTAACAAAATTATAGATAGGTTTTGAAACTTCCATTGTGGAAATGAATACATCTGAGGATTCAACTTGCTGACGGTGTTTATGTAATTTAATCTTACCATCTGGAAGAGAGT
This sequence comes from Laticauda laticaudata, assembly GCA_004320025.1. Taxonomy (NCBI): domain Eukaryota; kingdom Metazoa; phylum Chordata; class Lepidosauria; order Squamata; family Elapidae; genus Laticauda; species Laticauda laticaudata. The sequence goes on from BHFT01032972.1 coordinate 4,154, forward strand.
AAACATTTTTCAGAAAATTAAAGTTAAAAAAATAAACCTTTTGTGGTTTTAAATTTAATTAACTTAATTAAAATGTAAAATTACAAGTTCATTAGGCTATACATGGAAGATTATTATTCAAAACTATTTAGACCATGATGCTACCAATTCGTTTGAAAAAAAATTATTTGAAATCATTTGTTACAATTTTTAAATATTTTTTTTACAGCAAAACTGGCTAAACTTTCTGTTTTTCGGTAAAATGCAGTTGATTATTACATTTGTATTAGACTGTATTCCTTCAGGTTTTGAAAGTAGAGGAAAATACAAAAGAAACATTCTCAATAATTTAAATGACTTTAGGTATATTTACTGTATAATCTTTATACAGGGAAAATTATTGGTGATTAATCAAGTTTAGTCTGTTAAAAATGAACATTATATATTAATATTCTTTATTTTGCATACAGTTTTAAATCTCAATTTTTATGTTTTGTGTTTTTTTTCTTTCCAAATATCTCAATTATAACAAAAAAAAAAAGTATCTAGCCAAAGTAAATGACTTGATTTATTCCAACATAAGTCTTTCCAGGGAAGAGTATAGATTTTGAATTTTTAGAATATAAAAAAGCTAATACATTTGTGCTTCAGTTCTTGATTTTTACTGATATTTTGTTATTTTATTTTATTTATGTGATGCCCATCTTGCCTGAGCAGCTTATAAATATTAAAACCAGTCAACGTTAAAAGAAAACAATAACAAAACAATCACATCTACCGATCTAAGGTCTTTGGGAAAGACTTGATAGGTGGACAAAAATGCCAGTCTGAATATGGAACTGACTATATGCAATGAATTGTAATAATAATACTTTATCATTAAAAGATTAAAAGAAGATGGGAAGAAAGGAGCATTAAAACCACGGGGGTAGTCTTCTCTCAATCTTCTAACCATATCCAGAGAGGCACCACCCCTCTCCCTGTTAGGGCCCAGGGCCAGTTGGCAGAATCAGATCTTTAGGCCTTTAGGAGAGTCAATACCAATTTCACCTCAGGGAATATAATGTTACATTGGGCAGGAGGCATGGCAGAGAAGGGTCTTCTCCTGGACCCTGCTGGCTGGAGAGTCTAATTGCTCTATAATTAGGATAATATTTCTGCTTTTTAAAGCAAGTTCTCAATTCTTGGTGACTGGACCATAGGTGTCAGTGCAAGTAAAAAGTGGGACCAGAGTGTGAGCTAGAAATTCAGGGATTAAGTGTCAGTTGGGCAACGAGGTTCTTGATCTCTGACATTGTCACTGGTGCCTCCATGGGCAGATGTTTTCTACAGTCCAGGTATGGGATCCACCTTCAACAGAGGTGTCAATGTAGAGTACCTGAATGTATGCAGATGTGACAGAACACCATGGATGGACTATTGTTTGGGGATTTTGATGTGATATTCCAGAATGAGGCTGAGTCTTTGGATTTGATTTTTAAATTGAACAATAAAATAAGCTACAATTGTATTTTTTTTTAAAAAAAACCACAAAATATTAAATGCTGCTATTTAAAAATTAATTTTACAAATATTATAATGTGATTTTTATCAGTTGAAATGAAAAAGATACAGTAAGAAATGCCAAATATGAATCTTAAATTAGAAATAAGAGTAACATGTTTTAGTGCAAATTAGATTATATAAATAACTTTTATCTTTCAATATCTTGCCTTGGTGTCTAGAAATCCTGTGTTGCTATCTACAGGCTGTGGGGTTTGGCTTGGGAACAGTAGGCTTCAGCTCAACTCAAGTAAGCCTGAATGGCTTTGAGTTTTTAGGATCTTCTGGGAACTTTCCATCTCTTATTTTTCATGTAGTTGCCTTTGTTCCAGACAGATGGTATATGCAGTCTGGCAGCTCGTGGATTCATGGCTCCTACTTGAAAAACAAGTGGAATCTATGGCCAGAAGGACCTTAGCACAGCTTCATGTTGTTTGCTAGTTTCACCTGTTCCTGAACTGGGAGGCCTTGCTCATAGTCATTCATGCCTTAATCACCTTGTAATTTGATTATTATGAAATGCTCTACTTGGAGCTACCTTTAAAGCAGACTCAGGCATTTTATAACCCTTGGACCACATTACAGTGTATGCTTTTATATACTATACTTGGATCAGACTGAAGGCGGAATTTCAAGAATTTCGAGTCTGGTGGCATAAGGTATTCTGCAACGAGTAGAGGAGTGGAGAACTCTTCTTGTGAAATATTTCTGGCTTTCTCATTATAGTTAATATCAGATTATGTTAATGCGGGGTTCCAGACTGATATGGAACTGTATTCCGAGTATGTGGTGTACGAGCTAAATGTTTTGTATGCGTCTTTTATTAGTGTAATATCTACAGAGAAGAAAAGCCACGTAAGATATAGGTTAAACCTGCAACGCCTTTTGGCTATGTAGTTACAGTGGCCCTAGCTACTTAGGTGCATTAGAGATATGAGTACTCCTAATGTATGCTAAGGATTCCTTGACTAGAGATTTGTGATCATCACATGCTAAGACTATATGCCATGCCTGTAGTTTTTTATTCTGATTTTTTTTCGCAATAGTTAGGACAATGGCATTTTATTGTTTGAGATTTGTGATAGTGCCCGATTTGGTGACGCATTCTCTGATACATAGCCAGAAGGTCTTTTTGAAGAGTAAGCAGTATTGTATCTGTGGGCATATGTTACATTCATCACGAAGAGAATGCAGTTGCTCTTGATGATGATCAGAAGATCACCGTTTATGTAGGAGTATGAAAAGAGTTGGTCCAAGATACACTGGCCTTGGGGAGACACCACTGTTGACAAGGTACAGAATTTGATAAGGTGCTCGCCTCAATTTTTGAACACCATTTGGTTTGTCTGTTAGACGAGGAATGCTTCTGTCCCATGTTGTATGCTCAGGTGTCCAGAGATACCGTAAGATTTTATAGTTTTAGGAGTAAATTTTTGTCGTGTACCCTGAATTGCCAAAGGCTTACAGAATCCTTGTGTAGATGCGTCTATTGCTTTTGGCCCTGTATACAAGGTTGTGTCGTCCATAGTTTTTTGCAGTGTAAGAGTTGCAGGAATTACAGATTGTTTTTTCTGAAACCAAATTGTTTATTAGGAGATGTAAGTAGGTTGTTGTCTCTAAGTGCGAGGATACATGGATGGGTTACGATGAATGATTCCATGACTTTAAGCAGTGATCGCAAGGAATCAAGGAGATAGTCTGGTAATTTCATCTTGGCCGTGGGGTCTCTCCTTTGTTGAAGATTGGCGAATGACCGTGGCTTGTGACTTGAGGTTAGGCAACGGAGGCTGGTCCTGAAAGATTTTTCAAAGAGTTGTGCTTAGAGGTTCGCTGTGGCAATGACAGTGTTTTAAGAAACAGTAGGCACATATTCCATCTGTCCATAGATAGAGATAGAGTTTGTTTATTGCGTGAGTGCTTTTTTCAACATGTCTTTCTGTAAGAAATCGATAATGTCTTCGAGATTTTCATGTAGTTGTCGTGGTTCGACTAGGAAATACTTGGGCATGATCTGTTTTTACAAATACTGAGGTCAAAGAATGGATCCAAGCTAGAGGTTGCTTGTAAATAGTGGTGCATCTGTTGCAGTCTTTACCCATTGAGGTCTTTCAGGATGGGAGGACCGTTGAGTCTTTTAATTTGTTTTTTAACAAAATGGTAGAAAGCACTGGTAAAATGGTGGCATAGCAGGTTTCTTCTTGTTATATGCTGATATTGGTGCATTCAGTCCCTTTAATCTGGTGGCATAAATTTTGTATCTAGCTTTAAATTGGCAGCGTGACCAGATTGTGTTTTTCCGCCAAAGTGATTCTTTTTGGATTGAAGCTTCCTTATTTGTATGGATATTTGTCTTGCTGTTTTTGGGAGTTGTTATTGGTACATATAGTTTGATGACTCCTTTGATTCTAAAGGTAAAAATATATTGCAATGGCTCTACAGTACTTGTCCACTCAGTGAATAGAAACTGCCAATCATAAGGGGAAGAAAATCGGTGTGTTACTAAGATCATAGTTTGACTTTTTTGAAGTTTATCATTGAGGATTCCATCATTGTGATGCTTTTGTGTGGCATATGTTTGAGGACAAAGTCAAATCTTTGTGGTCACTTTGGAAAAGGGTTCTTTGAATTTGTATCCATAAAATTTAATTCAAACTACGGGAGAAGATGAGATCGAGGCAGTTATTTAAGTCTATGTGTTGCTGTGACTTCTTGTTCTAGTCCCAGATTGTGTACGGCATTGTATAGAGGTTGCATATGTGGGTTCAGTTTGTACCTTTGTTAAGGGTCCAGTTAATATGAGAACGATTTGGAATGTCAGACCAAGAAAGATAAAAGTGTGTGGGCAGGATGCTGCCCATGTTAGTAGTGTATTTAGTTTGTTTGCATGTTCGATGTCATAATCAGGGGCTCTGTAACATAGTAAGTACCGAAATGTGATATTTAAGGACAGTTCACAGACAATGGTCTCAGGAATAGCAAGCTCCTGGTTAACTTGGATGTTTTTTAGATGTAGGGACTTTTTATAGAAGATAGCAACACCACCTCTTCTATGGATTTCATCATCTGATCGGTAAACATGATATTCTATTACTGCGATAATGGAGTCAGGGAGAGATGCATTGAGCCATGTTTCATAGACAAATATAATGTCGAATTTAGCCATATTTAATAAGAGGAGAAATTCAGGTATTTTATTTACAAGGCTTCTTGCACTGAGTAGGTTGCATTTAAGGTCAATGGTTGGAATAGAGGTAGTTAGGGGCGTACATGCCTATTTTCAGTGATGTTGGATTGGATGGGGTGGGGTTGGATGCAGAGTTGTGGGTTGTATGACTTTCTTTTGATACAATCAGCTCGGTAGTCAATGTATAGATCCTTTTCTCCATTGTCTGGACAGTTTTTGAGTTCTTCATTGAGTTCACGGGAGCGGATTCTTTGCAGTATGGATAAGTCTGGTCTTGAGCAAATTTTTTTGTGGTTGGGATTGGTTTCTGCAATGGCGTTTATTATATGAATGAATATGAATTTACTGGACTCATTTTTGCATACAACTCTACAAAATCTTGGGACCACAGAGCCATCATGTATTTGAACTCAGGGCCATCTCTGGTTATTTCATTTGCTTTGTTGATGTCGTCTGTTTCATTGGTTTCTTCGAGACCAAATAAGATGGCATTTGGACATTTCTATTCACGTTCCATGATGTCTTTGATGAGTAAGGGGATATTATTTGTGGAATTATTTGATGGGATAGTAATTGTGGCTGTGGTTTGGTGGTTATTTTTGGTTGTAGTTGTGATTGTAGTTGAGGTAGTGGTTGTTGTGGGATTTGATTTTGAGCTGATTGATACTTATCTGTGCTGTATTTTTTTTTTTCAAGAGAGATTAGGCTTGCTTGTATAGTTGTTTCAGAATGTGTTGCTAAGCATTCTTCTACTGAGTGAATGAATGATTCTATGCTTTCAACTCTGTCCTTTGTCCCCGTCTGGTCTGCAGCAGTGAGAAGTAGCAGGGGGAGGTCGATGACGGGTGGCAGTGGAAGGATGGCAGCAGTGGCAGCTCTCCACAACAGTCCCAGTTTCTCATGTGGTCCCTGGAGAAATGAATTGCCCTCCCCTTTCTTATGCTTATAAGTATACTTATGCTGGTGCAAAATGTGGCAGCACTACCAGCAGTAATGGTTGCCATTCTTTTTGCATATGTGATACCTCCAATTTGCAGGCTTCATTTGCTACTCTTGTATGGGTCAATATAGGTTGCTGGTAGTTACCTTTAAAGTGCTTTAGGGTTTGGGGCCTAGTTACCTATGGGACCATCTCTCTCCAGTGTGATCTACCTGTGCTGTAGACTGTTAGGAGAGGAATTCTCCAGTTCCCATTTATAAGAGTGTTCCATCTGGCAGGAAGACAGCCTTTTCTGCTGTGGCACCTGTCCTCTAAAATATCATCCCCCTGATATTACCTACTTGGTAGTAGGTAAGTAATTAAAAATCTGGCTTTGCTATTTGTTCTGGCAATATGAGCGAGACGATTTAGCAATAGAAATAGCAATAGCACTTAGAGTTGTATACTGCCTCATAGTGTCCTATAGCCCTTTTTAAGTGGTTTACAGAGTCAGCATATTGCCCCAAACAAACTGGGTCCTCATCTTACCAACCTCTGAAGGATGGAAGGCAGGTCAACCTTCATCCAGTCAGAATCAAACTCTTGACATTGAGCACTATGCCACCATAGCTCAGTAGCTATTTCATGCTGTTTATGTTGTTTATAAATTTTATTTTTCTGTTTTTATTTTGTTTCAATTGTTAATTGTCCAGAATTTTTTATATGAGATAGGCAGCCATACACATTTATTTAAAAAGACAGCATTTGTTTCAGTTATAAATATAGCTGGATTATTTTATCATCCAATGTTTGCCAGTTTCAATTAATTGTTTCAGGTATATATTATGGATAAAATTATTATATTGGAAACATTTTATCTAGATAAAAAGTTTTTAAATTAAGTTTTATTTATGAATTAAATTTATGCTTCATTTCCAGGGAGAGTTGTCAGTCATGCAGCTGTTTTTGTATTATATATAGCAGCATGCTCACAGATATCTAATGATAGCGTTATAGGCATCTTGGCTGCTATTGCCTGAAGTAGTATGACATTATTAGTACTTGAAAAATGAAAATATATATGAAAGTATATGTATTCTTCAAGTTAAGCATGACTCCTGATGACTTCATGAACATATCCTTGTACTTATTCTGGGTAATCTCAGTATAGATGATATTTGTATTGCTGTCTTCTGGATTTTTTTAAAAAAATATTTACTAGTTCAATTTATAGTGTTATCCTGTGAACTATGAATCCAAATGCTATATATGCCTCTAGGTAGCTTTGCAGTATCAGCCAAATAATGGATTTAACTTAATAATATGCAGACAAATAAAACATTTGGTAAAGTTGCAAAAATATAATTGCTTTAAAATTATTATAAAATATTTTTGGGTTTATTTATTATTTCTGTAGCCACCACTCAACTAAGGGATTTACAGAATGATACTCTATGACTGAAATGCTTCAGTTTATGAATACAAAAATGTTAGCATTTTCAAACTGTGATTTAAAAATTAAAAAGATTAATTTTAGTTAAATGGAGGATTGAATGTCATTCCATCATCATTGGGCTATGGAAATATTTTTAGGAAGTACTTTGATTGCCTGTACTATTGCTCCTCAAAATTACAAATCAATTGCAACCATTTAAGGCTTTGTATGGGTGTTTCAAAACTTCTTGGTAGGTTCTTGGCCTGCCCACAAGTGCTGCCTGACAGCAAGGGAAGGCTCCAAGCAGCTGTTCCTGGTTTTGAAATAAAGAGTTGCCCTGGGTAGCAGATCATGTGTTGATTTATTCTGGAGTGAATATTTGTACAATTGTTAGCTTTAGAGCTGAAATGAAAATATCTAGCAACTTTTGTAACACTAGTGGCAAGAATCAATCATTTAATATATTTATATGGCTGGTCATTCAATGTGATTGGATAGCACCCAGAACCACTAAATGAAAAATAATGCAAACTACTTAAACAAACAAAAACAATTAGGTGATAACCAACACGAACATAACTTATTATATAAAACCAATTTGGAACTCCGGTTTGGAACTTTATTCATCCTAATTAAATGTGAGATCGAGGACAACTGTATATTGTGGGAGGGGAACATTCCAAAGGTCTCTAGACACTGGGACAACATCCTGACAGTTTTAATTCAATGGCCAGCTATTAATAGAATTAGGGAATGTTAAATTGAAAAATCTAGGAATCAAAGATGCATGAAATGCCAAAGAAAGATATAAACCTGTTAAGACTCTGGCTAAAAAACATGGGTAGGGAGGGAAGGACATCAGTCTTCTTAGCATATTTCATTCTAAGAGTTTGTTGTCATAGTTATTGTATCAAGTATGAATTGCCCCAATTTGTTAAATAATGGTGGAGAGAGAATGGAATATAGAATTTTGAATTTAAAATCATTATAAGTTCTTACAAAGCTTGTACATATTTCCTTGGTGGACTTTCAAAAGCTTGGTATTGTTTCCTATCAACACAAAAGTACCTCAGGCTTTAAATTAACATGTGAGAGCTGCTTTTTATTTTTATCTACCCACATATATACTGACTTCTCAAATTAAACCAATTTCTTAGCTGGTCAGTGATGCATTGCTTTGTCTATTGAATAAAATTTAAAATTGTACTCTCTCAACTGGAGTTGACAAAAACCCTGAAAGCATATCTGATTCTGTGCTGTTCATTTATACAATATTTAAAAATGGAACATGTTCATAAAATGGAGCATTGCTTTGTCAACTGTTCTTTATGTCCTAGAATGTAATTTTGAGATCTGAAATCTAGAATTCTATAATGCAACATGGAAAACATATTTATTCATGTCCTGAATGTAGAATTCTGTGATAATATTTATTTGAAATTTAAAATGAATAAAGGCCATGTTGTCTTCTAGGATAAATTCTAGTTCTTGATTAAAATATTGGTTAAAAACTCAATTTATTACATTGTTTAAACTATAGTGAAATATGTGGTCTTCACATTATAGTTTGGTGAATTTGTAGATTTTTTTTACCTTTCAAATTGGAATTAAATTTATCTGTTCTTAAATGAGGCAGGACTTCTCAAACTCTCATTGCATCTATGAAACAACCAGTTCTTAATTTCCATTTCAAGTAAACTCATCATCGACATACTTTTGCCATGCAAAATGTAGCTTTGGATCATTTTACTCAAGTAAAGAAATGAATAATATGTTTTTGGATCATTTGTTTAATTGCGTTCTTTTTCACCTGTTTTTTGGATTTATATAGAGAACATTCCACATTTTAGATGATACTTTTGCAGAAATATTGAAAAATTCAAGAGGGTTCACAAACGTGTAAGCATCATTGTATGTGAACAGGATACCAGTGAATATTTGAAATGTTACTTACAATACTAATCATCATGTATTGCATGGTCTCTAATCTATGAATAATTGTAGTTGCCAGCCATTTGAAAAATAATTATTTCATTACATAGTAGGTTTGTATAAGCCTTTATATAACAAATCTGATGTGTTAAGACTCATTTTCATTAACAAATAAAGAATGAAAAAGAAACGTATCAGGGAGGTGAATGATTCTTAAAACATATTGATTTGTTTTATCAACAAGAATAAGATTCAAAACAGAAAAATGAACATTTAATACTAACAATGAGAAAAAAATATTGTATACAAAAAAAAGGAAAAGAAAAAAAAACACCAGATGTCAAATAGATCTAACATTAAGCATAAAAAAAATTATCCTGACTGGATGCTGAAAAGTACATTAAAAAACAACTGGTAGATTCTCCTCCCCTTACATAACAAGTCTACAAATAATTGTAAGATTTCCCATCTTTATGTATTCAATATTATATTGAATAAACAAATATTCCACATTGAAAGTTTATTCAATAATCAAATTGACACAATCTAATCATATATGTAAAAAAGAAAAAAAAACAGGTTAGCCCAAACATTACACTAATCTTTAAATCCCTGTTATTGTATTTAATACATAGAAAGTATTGTATAACATCTGTTATTGTATTTAATACATAGAAAGTCTACAAACGACTTCAAGACTCTTATAAAATTACCCAGTCCATTGTTTCTAATCAAGGCACTTAATTTTGCATCTCTGCTAATTCAGTCAATTTTAAAATCCACTCTTCAAGAGGTGGCATCTGTTTTCCTTTCCAATGCTTAGCAAATGCAATCCTTGTAGCAGTCATCATGTAAAGAGCACCCCAAATTGTTTTCAATTGGTTTATCCATACTTAAAAGAAAAGCTTCAGTTTTCATTAATATTTTATTTTAAATATTTTCTGCATTATCGTGTTATCAAGTATGATTTAACATATTTACAAGACCATCACATATGATAAAATGTTCCTGGATTTTGTTAGAATTTCCTTTATACATTCTTGCTAGTCTACATGAGGTTATATGCCAATGATTACATTGTTTTGTAAAAGTTTCAAAATATAATTAAAAGTAAATTTTAAACCATTGATCCATATGTTCTCCTGTTTATCTCGCATTGTGTTACATCCAAAATTTTTCACCCATTTTATCATATAATCTTTGAAATATTCATCTTCCAGATTCATCTTAAGTAACATTTTATATCCAATTCAGATTTAGCTCCTAGGAAAACAAAGGTGTTTTTTGTCAAGTTTAAATCTTTCAAACATTCTATAATAATTAAACCAATCACAACAAATCCCTCCCTTACTATTTGTTCTCTTGTTTTTATCTTGTCCTTCTTCAAATATCAACAAATCCCAAAATGTCACTCATTAACATTCCAACAGCATTTATTTTGTATGTAATGCTTCATGGGGTGATACCCAAAGTGGCACTTTGTCAACCAATCTTCTTTTATATTTCTACCATATATGTTCAATCGATTATCTAATAATATAATTATTAAAATCAGGGTTAACTTTTACTTTGTTATACCACAAGTTAGCATGTTACCCAAATCTCAAATCAGAGCCTTCAAAGTCTAATAACTTTATGTTTTTCATAGTTAGCTTATCTTTTAACCGTCCTGAACAACAAATATCATAATATAATATAAGATTTAGCAAACCCAGATCTCCTTTTTTTTAGCATCCTGTAGAAACTTATATTTAAATTCTTGGTTTTTTATTTTGCCAAATAAATTTAGATATCTTTCTACCACTTTTAAAGAAGAATCTTTAATCAGTATAGACTGGAATAAAAATAATTATTTTTATTTAATTATTTTTTTATTTAGCTGGTTACAGTTCAATAGAAGAATTATTGAATCTGTCATTTGTACTTCTATAACTATCTGGTTTGGTACAGCAACTAAACAGGACAGGTACAGACTTCAACAGATAGCTCGGACTGCAGAAAAAACAATTGCAACCAGCTTGCCTTCCAATGAAGACCTGTATGCTGTATGAGCCAGAAAGAGGACTGAGAAAATATAGATGCCTCGCATCCTGCACATCCTGGTAAACTGTTTCAACTTCTTCCCTCAAGATGCTGCTATAGGGCATTGCATGCCAAAACAACTAGACCAAAGACAGTTCCCCCCGCCCCCCACATGCCATCACACCTAATTCCCACATTGTTCTTGGTCAATAGGAGCTGGATGTTTTGATCAGTTGTTAACAGTACTTTCTAAAACCTCTTTAAGAGCAAGACAAGTAGGCTGCATTTTCAGAATGAATCAAATTTCTCATAATCTTTCAACACTTAAATGATTTTAATACTAATTTTAATGATATTTTGGAACTGTCAAGAGCTTTTTATTGGCCTTTTCAATGAAGTCAGATATTATGAGAGAGAGAAAGAGAGATTTTAAACTTGAATGTTAAACTAAGTATGGTATGGTAACTTAAATCTGAAACCTACAAGTCTTTGTATTTACAAATCATATTATTTATATAATTTGTAGACATAAATTACATAAATTATATAAATTATATCAACATAAATTCTGCTTCAAATATGAGAAAAGGAAAAAACAGTAGATGGTAAAATGTGTTCTAAAATTTGAGAGAGTAATTGTAATTTGATGAAAAGGTAGTATTACCTTTATCAGATGACATATGAGGACGGATAAAATAGTTCCTGTCCATGACAGGCAATATAACTTATAGTATTTATGCTTTGCCCTGATTATGTGCTTGAAATTGAACATAAGATAAATACTGAGTTTGTGTTTTGCTAGTTCTCTTTCCTTTAATTTCTTTTTAAAAAAATTAGAAAATCTAGAATGTTTGCATGTTGATAAATAATTATATACAATTATATAATTATATATAGGAGTTTGCCTGCGTTTGTGTTTCTCCACTGAGCCGAAGAGAATCCAGGCTGGGCTGTCTCTAGCCTCGTTGCTCTATAGATTGAGTTGAATTCTGAGGACACGCTCCTCTGGCAATAGTCCCCAGCTTGGTCTCAGCTTATTCAGACCACCCTAAAAGGCATATCTCAGGCTTCGCCTTATCAGTTAGAAAGGACTTTTGTGTTTTTCATGCAGACAGGGAGGTTCTGGGGTTGGGCCCTACTTTACTACCCATGGCAAACTTCTTACTCCATCGCTCACAGGAGTTGATTTTGCCTGACTTTTGTCTAGAGCCTAAACATGCTCTGGAGGGGAAATGACACACCTTGGACATCAGGAAGGCCCTCTGCATTTACATCAAGGAAACCTCTTCCTTCAGGAAGATTGAGTCTCTGTTCGTCTTCTTTCAGTCATTAACTTTGGGCCGCAGGGTAACGCCTTCCACCATGGGTCACTGGCTATTATTTCAATAATAATCATGAGAAATCCTGAAGTTTCATTATCATAAATATAATGAGATTTCAATAGAAGAGAATATTTACAGCTCAGGTTTGAACTGAGATTTGTTTTATTCATTATGAAGTCTGATGTGTTATGACATATAATTCAAAAATTTGACAGTTAAGTAATGTGTACAGATAGTTCAGTGTTATTTGAATAAAAGCATTTTGTCTAGCATATAATTATGCCCCATGCTATCCATTAAATTCAACCTGTTGTATTAGCTGTGTCCAGTCAAAAACTAGCTAAAGGAAATATATAATGTCCATATAAAACCATCTTGGGCCTATAACATTGTGATGGTCAGCAATTTGAATTTTATTTGGAACGTAATAAACCGGCATCTTGATAGAGTAGTAAAAATGGGATTTTTTCATAATTAGAATATTCTTGCATTACAACGGGTTTTATTTTAATAAAACTGATCATTGGTGGATGTTTAAGAAGGGATCTTGTCTCCTTTTATGCTTGGTATCTTGTAGGAATACAATGTTGGGCTAAATCTAATAGCTTTTTACAGCAGTTTCCAAACTGTTAAAGCTCAAAGATGCTTTCTTTAACTGGCACAACTATAAAAAGGAACAATTTAATGGTATAAATGTCTGTAGAAGTTATACATATATTTCACACTCATATTGATAACCACCTGTTTCTAACAGCTAACAGTGAAACATAATTCTAAATATAGTTAAAATACAAGTTTCTAATAAAGGCCAGCTCCCTCACTCTCTACAGAATAGTAGTACTCTTTATTTATTTATCAAATTTATTACTCCCTATATCAGTTCAGGTAACTTACTATTAATAAAATAGTGACTTGGCAAACAATGGTAAATTAATGAAACCCAAAAATGAAGACGTGAATAAAACATAATGACTAGAATTATGAACAAAAATAAGACTAGATTAAGTGATTTTATACTGAAGAGAGAGTCATTAAGTTGACTCATTTCTTGAGGAAAAGATTAGCTAAATAACTAGTTAATATTAGTTACAGCTTATATTTAATCAATGATTAAAATATCAAACATGGTCAGATAAAAGAAAAGCAATGAAAAACTAAAAAAAATTGATAGCATTACAGATTAAAGAGAAATAAATCAGACAGCAGACATTGCTAGTATTGAACCTAAAACCAACTTACATCAATCATAATTAAAATTGGGCAACCTTCATGGAGATTTCTGTAGACCTGCTAACAAAAATAAAGCATCATCATCCTGCTAACTGAAGTGGGAAGTTAGCAGAGGCTTTAATAATTTACAGCACTATGATGTATAAGAAGGGTAGTGTAATAGAAGGTGCAAAACTGTCTTGATTGCTGCTTCTAGAAAAATGCACAGGTAATCTTGGCAGTGTATTGTTTAATCTTTATTTCAAGACCATTGATAACAAAGCATCAAGTCTATACAGGGCAATGAATAATAGGTAAGGAGAAAGGTTCATTCCATTTGCTTCTCTCTGTACAAGTTCTGGTCAAAGACTTACAGTTAAACTTCATGAATTGCTTTCTCAAGTCTGAAATCATAAAATATTGATCTGATGTATAGAATAAGAATAGACTCAACTTGATTCGAATTGAATTGAATTCTTTATTGGCCAAGTGTGATTGGACACACAAGGAACTTGTCTTTGGTGCATATGTTCTCAGTGTACATAAAAAGAAAAAAAATACATTCATCAAGAATCATAAGATACAACACTTAGTGATAGTCATAGGTTACTAAATAAGCAGTCAACTCATACTAGAAAACAAAACAATATAAATCATAGAGATACAAGCAACAAGGTTATAGTCATAAGTGGGAGGAGATTGGTAATAGGAAGGATGAGAAGAATAATAGTAATACAATCTTTGTAAATAGCTTAACAGTGTTGTGGGAATTAGTTGTTTAGGAGAGTGATGGCTTTAGGGAGAAAACTGTCCTTGTGTCTAGTTCTGGTGTGCAGTATCCTATAGCGACGTCATGAGGGTAGAAGTTGAAACAATTTATGTTCAGGATATGGGAGGTCTGTAGATATTTTCACAGCCCTCTTTTTGACTCGTGCAGTATACATGTCCTCAATCTAGGTCCTTAATCGCCATCTTGGCTTCAATCCAAATCATTATATGCCATAATAATTCAAATTGAAGGCTAAGGGTTTTTTTTTTCTCAAGTAAGGTTTTTTCTCAAGCTCATCAACTAAGATCAATTGAGTCAAAGAATTATTAGGAAAGTCTAATTTTAACCAATAACGTAGGAAGTCATATCGGGGAGTTTTCAGGAAGCTGAATTTTCATCAAGCATATGCTTTGGATTATTATGATGCATGCTCTAGGGCTCCTAGCATGCAACTTCATGGCTCAAGAAGGTTGCAACAGTTAGTTCATCATTTGTCTTTCCCTCCCTCTTCCTAAAGATGCTAATGATCTCATACTGGTATCTTTGGAAAGAAAATTGAGTTCCAGCTGAAGATAACTAGCCACATAATGAGCAACATATTGTAGAGTCTGAAGATGATGGCCTTGAGAGGGAATTTTTCAGCTGCCTTCACAGAAACAACAAGAAGCATTCCTTATGTCTCAGAAAGGGGATAAAATTAGAAAGATGCTTAAGCTTGTTCTACCATACCCATGGGGTACAGTATAAGAAGGCAGAAAGTAAAACACAGACTTGTAAGATTTTATTACTATAGTGTGGAGGTGTCAAACTCAATTTCATTGAGGGCTGCATCATGGTTGTGTTTGACCTTGGAGGACCAGGGGAAGACGTAGCCTGGAGGGCATGGCCATGATGGGCATGGCCGGGGTGGTGTGGTCATGGTGGGCACGACACAGGACTCATGACAGGAGGTATCTGTGGTGAACAAGCGCTAAGGCAGGACTCCCTGAAACCCTGCCTCACGTTATACAGGTAATCCTTGAGTTACAAATGTAATAGGGCCTGCTAATTACATTCGTAACCCGAGGATTCATTTGATTTAATCACGTTAAATGAACCTGATCATACCCTGCTTTCCCAATGCATTTGTTAACCGAATGTGCACGTCATTAAATGTGCATGATGTATCTCAGAGTGGGGAAGAGATAAGCTGGGAGAGGGCCGTGGGGGGCTGAATGGAGTCTTGGAGGGCTGGATGCGGCCCACAGAGGCTCCATTTTGGCCTGAAACAGGTTGGGAGAGGCCTGGTTGAGTGCGGCAGAGGCCGTCCAGGCTGAAAACTGTGCGGGGGCCTGCATGCGGCCCTGTCGGGTTCAGTTTTTGCTAGTGTTCTGTTCTAGGCTTCCCCAAAAAGCACTAAGCAGACTCTGTCCCAACCAAACACCTTTTATTAAACAAATGTGAATTTCTAGCATTCACATTTAGCCAACGGCCTGGCAAACAGTCTTTTGAGGGTATAATTAGCAGCTCAAATCTTATCTATTTTGGAAATCTATTTTGTAAATATTTCCAAACTCAGTGCTGACAAGGAAGGGCTTAGCACTGAGTCTCTAGGATGCACAGATCTTCACAATAATGGAATGAACGAACAAACAAATGAATTGTTTCCTGCAAAAGCCCCCTCACTTTTTGTTCTTCTTTTAATCTTTATGGGAGGGGCCATTCATTGTCCACCTATGGCCTTACTCCCATGTCAACTCTGTGTTCGTAATTGTTCATTCCTTTTGGCAGCTCTACCCATGCGCAGGCTGAGAACTGGTTCCAGATGCTCCCCTGCCTCATTGCTGTCCGAGCCTGAAGGCAGCTGATGACTGCCAGCCTGACTTGGCCCCATCTCTGCCTCTGATGCAGATCCCTCATTCAAGTCTTCCTCAGCCTCCAGGAATGGCCTAGGTTCTTCCCCAACCTCTTCACTGTCTGGTTCTGCCAGCCGCCGGCAGGCCACAACAGCTAGCAGAGGCACTGCGGTCAGTTCTTTGCTATTCCCAGGCTGGCCCTGTGGAGTAGATCTAAGCACACCACAGGCCGGATCTGACCCATGGGCCTTGAGTTTGACTCCCCAGCTATATAGTGTGTCACATTTCAAAAAAGAATCAATCTAGTCTTTCTGTGGAATTGGTTTCCTGATCTGATATATCTTGTTGTGTTAACACATGTAGTATAATATGTGAGATACTAAATTTGTGTTGTTTTCAACACTTTTTTTGTCTTTAAAAGTTCAAAGATGTATTTTATAATAAAACAGAAGACTCAATACTTTGTCCCTAAATAATTTAATTGCAAAAGGGATGAAATAGTTGTTATTGCAGCTAGCAAATCAAATTATGACACTGGAAAAACTGTTGTCCTTCAGCTGTGGTTGAATCTTCCTCCCTCTGCCATATGTTAAAAAAAACCACACAACTATTTTATTTATATTTATATTTGTTTTTCCCCATTAAGCTAGTACACTGATATTTCTGATATAACAAAAGAAATGTGTCCAGATTATAAATTTAGTGGTATTGTTTATTTAGAGAGTATTGCTTTACCCAGCTCTGTAATTGTGCTTTAGAACTGGTTAATTATACGAAATTTCAAGTTCTTTTAAGCATAGTTTAAAAGACTAGCTTTCATGAGATTCATGCCTTATTCAATTAATCAGTGCAATTTCAAATTTTTTTGTTTATGTTAGGTATGCTCTCTGGATATAAGCATTGAAAAAGCTCTAGTTATATGCCTTTGTATTGCCGCATTGTATTCCTTGTTTTTGTTATTTTAAAGGTAATGTATTATTTAATAAGATATCTCAGTTATGAATTCTGTATTTTTGAGAAAAGTACTCCTTTTATATGTTGAGTTTTCTTATTGATGACCTTCAGAATCAGGCATGTGTCTTTTAACTTGAGTAATTTTAAAAAATGAACACATCCTCGTGTTGGAATCTCATAGATTTTAATATTTGATCTGCTGTTGTGATTTTCCAGATCTTTAAGCTTTGATTGTAGATCTATAATAGTTTCTATAGTATATTCAAAAGCTTTTTCTCTGTCTCACAGGAAAAATAGTTATCCAGTGCAGGGCCCGCCATATCTTCTGTCATTTTTGTGATGGCTTTATGCAGTTTCCTGCCTTTTTTAAGTTCTTTTTAAAACTGTTAGAAAGAAGCTTTGAGTAATTGTCTAGTGAGTTATCAACCTTAGCTGTTCTGCTTTTTAAAGCTTTAGGGACGGAGGGAATGAAATTTGCAAAAGAAGCTAGTAGAAGCTAGTAGAAGGTGAAGGTCTGTCTTTTGATAAAAACAACAAAAATCTTAAGTTTTATCTTTAGGATGATCTAGTATGTTCATTCTATATTGTGAAAATATGTAAAGTGAAAAATGAAAAAAACATGTGCTTTAATAGGAAAAGTGTAGCTAGAAGGAGAATTTAAGACTTATGTCCTTATCTTAGTTGAATGCTAGTCAAGTAATTCTTCCTCTTCCATATTGTTTAGATTAGCCTTCCAAACAATGAATAGTTGCAACTAGTGCAAAACATTAATTAATACTAAGATTTACTTAATTGCAGCTATCAGCTGCTTGCTCAGCAGGAGTCACAAGTCCAGGATGACTCCCAGATTGCCTACCAACTCTGTCTAGGGGAGTGCTGCCACATCTAGACCTGTTGTAATAGCTTCTGAAACAGTTTGTGATGACTTTTACGGTCCAGGATGGAGATGTATAGTTGAGTACTACTAGCATATTAATGATATTCATCCATGATAACAGATGATCTTGCCTAGAAAGTTCATATAGATGTTCAATAGTGGAAAGAAAATTAAAGCCTATGGTATTCCAAGTAGCAGGGTCTACATCTAGATCTCTTCTTCTCAATAGTGCCAACTGAAACTGACTTTGGAGGAAGAAGGAGAGCTACTGGAAAATTGTGCTTCCTACTCCCAACTCCCTAAGCCAGTCCAAAAGGATACTATGAGCCCTGGTACTAAAAGCCACTGAGTGAATCAGAACAGCAAGGAGAAGCCATTCCCCAAACTCCCCAAAGAGTATCATCAAAAGCCTCAAATGCTGATTTGGTACTATAATCCAGCTTGATTCATCCTCTCAATAACTTTCCCTAAAAATGGAAGGTTGGAGACTGGATGGAAATTTTCCAATCCTGTGGTATCTTTCATGGCTTGTTTCAAAGGATACAAAACCATCCAATCCCACAAAAAAGCATTCACCACAGCTTGGATCCAACCATGTACAGTAGAACCTCAGGTGATGACTGTAATCTGTTCCATGAATTTGGTTGTCACCCAATTTGGTTGTCACCAGAAGCGCATGCACATTCAAAAATGGTGTGGTGTGGAAGTGCAAATCGACGTGGCTGTGTTTGGTCACCACCCAAGCACCCATTCACAACCAGAGGTAAAAAAATTAGGTCGTCACTCTATTAGGTCATGAACGGAAATGTTCACAACCAGAGGTTCTACTGTATCAGCTAATGGGAGGCTTTGATGTAAAAAAGATGTAAATCTAAAACACAGAACATACAGCCTCAGAACCTTGTCCATTTCTTCAGGGTCAATCAGTTAAAACTGTCTCGCAATAGGTAAACAAAAATGTGCCTCAGTAAGTATGTAGGACCTTTCTAGCCAGAATTGGTCCTGAGAGGAGCTGAACAATATTCAACAGATGCTTAAAATAGAGATCTTGCAAGAGTCCCCCAAGCCTTCCTTATTAAGACTGGTCCTAGTAATTAAGAGCAGGACTTCTGGCTTGCTATTTATATTTGTAGATGAGTTAAGAACAGAAAAACAAGCTTTGTTTTCCTGCATTTATCACTATATAAAGCAATTTTTAATAAAAGGTCTTATTCAGTGGTGGGGTTGAAATAATTTAACAACCAGTTCTCTGCCCTGATGACAACCTGGGTAGGTGTGGCTGGGTAGTCATGTGGCTGGGTGGTCATGGTCAACTCGACATCACTCATGTCAAGGGGCACTTGGCCTCGCCCGGCCTCTTGTGACCGTGGGAATGCTGCAATGGTTGTAAGTGTGAAAATGGTCATAAGTCACTTTTTTCAGTACCATTGTAACTTTATATGGACACTAAATGAACTGTTGTAAGTCAAGGATTACCTGTACAAAAATACAAAAAGCTTCTTTGCTTGCAAAAAGCTCTTAAATACCAATCATAAGATTAGAAATGGGGGAATACATCCTGATAGCTACAGCCATCATGAAACCTAAACCATTCTGTCCGAATACCTTCCTTTTCATCAGCAATACCTGCTACCCGGAGTTACAAATCAGGCAGGGTGCCAGAGCACCTTGAGGAATTAAAATACTTAAAATGCAATAACTATCAGCATTCAACTCTTGCTCATAAAGTGAAACCCTTTAGCAGAGAGGTCAAGGAAACCAAGAAAGTCCAGTTGCCTCTTGTAGAAAGTACCCCCTTCCAGGAGAATGAAATATTTTGAGAAATATTAAAAAGGCTGAAAATTCTATTTCCCTAAATAAGAAATAGAGAAACATGCTCTTAAAGGCAGGAAACAGACTCAATCTTTCTTAATAACCCCAAAGATACTGAAGAGGTCACCTTTCAAAAATGCAGATTTGGTAATGAAAGACAGGATTAAAACTTCAAGGAAGCCAGCACCTAGGATTGATTACATTTGTTAAACAAGATTAAAACCCCCAACTCATTGCTGGCCTTCACGGGACAAACTAATTAAAATAAACAACAAAATACACAAAGCAAACCTGAAGAATCCTCATAGACAAGATACTCCTGTGCTCGGTGAACTGACAAAGCATCCTTTCCAACCCAGTAGAAGCAATCCTTAAGCCCATGTCACACTGCACCAACGGATGCAAAGAGGATGTAAAACATTAAAAAAAGTTTGCCATCCGTTGGAAAACGCTGTGCATCCGTTGTGTACTCACTGCATACGTGTTTCATATGCTCTATCCTTTGAGCATCCGTCCACTGAGATTTTCATCCGCTCAAGAAGTTTTGAGCTGCACAAAAACTTTTGTTAGAGCGGTGGATGAAACTTTCAGCTGTGTGTATCCATGTAAATCCAATACAACGGAGCAACAAACCTTCTATGTCCGTTTTATCATCCATTTAAATGTCGCTGTATCCTCTCTGGGGCATCCTCTGGGATCTCGCACTCCAACCACTGCAGCTGAAAAACGGAAAGGAGGGAGGAAACAAAAGGTACACAGAACGTCTACACAGCGTTCGTAGCACGGAAATAGAAAGGATGTTGCATCGTGATACGGGTTTGCATCCTATATACATTCTCTAGAGCTTCCTATGACATCCCTTTAACAATCCCTGTACCTACTACCAACGTCCTTTCTGTTTTCCTTTTCCTTTCCGTTCTGTATGAAAATTTTTGCCACCTTTTTGGAGCGGATGAAAAACGGATGGAGCCCACCCCCTGAATATTGTCTCGTCCGCGTGTCCTTTTTGCATACATTTTGCATCCTGTCGGCCAGTGTGACCTAGCCTTTAGATCCATTTGCACTATTAAAGATACCAGCCTGGTCTCATTTACTCACAAGATATCTGTAAGGAAATCATCCAGATTTAAGGGAAAGATCACACTGCCCTTAAAAAGGCAGGTAAAAAAATCAGATAGATAGACAGATAGGAAACTTTATTGGCAATGTGACTTGGACACACCAAAGAATTAGTCTTGGGTGTAAATACTCTTAGATATACATAAAGAAAGATACATTCGGTTAAGAATCAAAAGAATATAATGTACAACACTTATTGATTAGTCATTAGGGTAAATCAACAATCCAAATCATGCTTAGGAAAAGTCATTATAAATCTGAAGGATACAAGCACTAAGTTTACAATCCTACAATCACAAGTGGGAGGAGATGGGAGTAAGGAATGATGAGAAGTTAACAGTAGTAGTAGTTGGTGTACTTTCATAAATAGTTGAAACATGTTGAGGGAATTATTGTTTAGCAGGTGATGCTTTCGGGAAAAAACTGTTCTTGTGTCTCAGTTGTTAGTGTGCAGTGCTCTCTAGAGTAGTTTTGATGGAAGGAGGTTGAAACAGTTTTGTGTCCCGGATGTGAGGGGTCTGTAAATATCCTTCCACCAGCCCTCTTTTTGGACTCGTTTGCAGTTACAGGTCTCAAAGTTGAAGGCAGGTGGGTAGTAATTTTTTTCCTGCCAGTCCTAATTATCCTCTGAAGTCATGTGTCTGTCTGGTTGGGTTGCAGAAACCAAACCATGACAGTTATAGAGGTTGCAATGGACAGACTCAATCATTCTCTTTTCGAACTGGTCAACAACTCTTGGGCAGTTTGAGCGTTCTGAGTTGGCGCAGAAGAACATTCTTTGTTGTGCTTTTTTGATGATTTTTTGATGTTAGGTGTCCACTTTAGGTCATGTGACTATAAGGTCCGAACCTAGAAATTGCAAGGTCTCTTCACTGATTGATACTGTATTGTCTAGTATTGTAAGAGGTGGTAGTATGATAGGGTTTTTTCCAAAGTCTTCCACCATTTCTACGTTTGAGTTGTTCATTTCCCGATTGTTTCCAGTTACACCCACAGGCAAGTTGTATTAAACCTCCTTTTTGTCTGGCATTATTCATCATTGGTCTCGAATGAGACCAATCACTGGTTTGTGTCATTCAGCAAACTTCAGAATTTTAACAGATGGATCATTTGAGCATGCAGTCATTGAATATATAGGGAGAGGAAAGTGAGATAGCCTTGGGGCGGGCTGTGCCTGATTGTAACAGGTATCAGATGTGATTCCGTAGCTTCTTCTGCTGCTTCCTGTCTGTTAGGGAACTGATGATCCACTTACCAAGTGTGTTCAGTACCACTAGGGTTTAATTTTACTGAGAAGAGTGTCTGGAATGATGGCACTGAATCTGAACTGACGTCTACAAAGGGACTTTCTTAACAACAGATATTAGAGCAACTGGTCCATAATCATTCAGTTCCTTGATGGAGGGCTTCTTTGGCACTGGGATGATAGTGAGTGTTTGAAGCAGGGAGGAAAAAGCACATCTCTCGTTGATCTTTTGAAGATTCGGGTGAAGATGGGGCAATTGGTCAGCACAGACTTTTAAGCAAAGGAGTTATCTTGTCTGGCCCTGGTGCTTTTCCTGCTTCTGTCTGTGTAATAGATCTTTGCACTTCTTTTCTGTGATCACCAGAGGTTGTGAGCCCAATGGATTGGGGCAGTTGTGTAAGGCTTGGCTGTTGTTGGTGTGTTTGAGATGTGGATTGTGGAGATAGGTGGCTGCAGTTTCTTTTCAAACCTGCAGTAAAACACATTCAGGTCATCTGCTAGTTGTTGATTTTCTTCTGCCTGGGAAGGAGACTTGCTGAAGCCAATGATGTTTTTAAGAGTTTTCCACATGTTTGCTGGTTCATTTGTTGAGAATTGATTCTTTAACTTTTCGAGTAGCTCTTTTTGCTGCTCTGATCTCTCTTGTTAATATGTTTTCTTGCCTGGTTGTATAGCATTCTGTCCCTTTTCTGTAGGCTTCCTCTTGTGGAACGACGTAGCTGCTTAAGTTTAGCTGTGATCAAGGTTTAATGTTACTATATATTTTCAGGTTCCTTTTTGGTACACATAAGTCTTTTGCAGAAGCTAACATATGATGTTACAGATTCTGTGAGCTTCATCTAGGTCTGCAGAGGCATCTTCAAAAACATTCCAATCAGTGCAATCAAGGCAGGCCTGGAGTTTCAGCTTTGTCTCATCTGACCAAGTCTTCACTGATTTAATTGTTGGTTTAATGGTTTTAAGTCTTTGTTTGGAGGCAAGTACAAAGTGAATCATGCAGTGGTCAGAGTGTCCCACAGCTGCTCATGGTAAAGACCTATAAGCATCTTTTACTGATGTGTAGCAGTGGTCTAAAGTATTTTTGCCTCTGGTGGGTCAATTGACATGCTGGAAATATTTTGGAAGCTCTTTCCTTAAATTTGCTTGATTGAAATCTAAAATGATGCGAAGGGAACCTGTGTGTTTGGCTTCAACCTCCATAATTTGATCAGCAAGAATTCGTAATGCCTTGTTTGCACAGGCTTGTGGAGGTGCTATGTTTGCACCCTATCTCTTTGAAGTACATCCCAAAAGGACAGTGCCAGGAACCACTAAAGCAGAGAAGCTCAGGCGACAGAAAAATCTGGTCTTACTGCCAAGCACAACTGCTGTTACAATGTTGATTAACCAAAGAGGCAGTTTCTGAAAACACTTAGCTAGAAACTCACCAGAATGTTTCTTCCTGCCTGCCTTACAGAATTAGCCCTGTAAAGTGGGAAAAACAAAAGGCTGTTGGAAGGAGATTTCTTCCAACAACTGGTTCACTATACTGCTCAGAAAGTTAACAAATGGTTCTCCCAAAGTGGTGCGAACCGGCTGAATCCCACCACTGGTCTTACTGGTTCTTAGTCAGACACACTTTATCTACTTCCAGAAATGCTCTAGATCTGTTTCATCTCATACAATTGCTCAGAAAACTAGGGGCCTTATGGAATTCATGAACACAGGTTGCCCTCATATGCATAATTGAATCCAAGCTACTCTAGTCTGCATTTAAGTTGTTAATCCTCCATAGGACAAGTCAGCAAGAGAAGTTGGACATTTCCTGGAAGGAGTGTTGCAGTATGTCTCATATAATTTGTCTCTCAAATGATGTCACATAACAAAGTCCATCCCTTTATCAATATATCTTGATGAGACCTAGCATTTTTTGGCTAAATAATTTTTACTATTATTTGCACTAATTTGTGACAGGACAGCTGACTCACGCCAGCTCTGAACAACTCAAATACAGGTAACCCTAGACTTATTTGTTTAATGACTGTTAAAAGTTACAATGGTGCTAAAAATGTGACTTATAATCTGTCTTTGCACTTACAATTCTTGCAGCATCTCTGCAATCATCTGATTAAACTTGATGCTTCGCGACCTGCATGCATTAACAATGGTTGCACTATCCTGAAGTCCTATTGTCACCATTTACATCTTTTTCAGGGAGCTTCCAACAACAATGTAAATGGGAAAGTTGGATTCACTTAATGCACACATGATTCATTTGACAACCATGGTGATTTCCTCATTAATCATGGCAATAAAGGTAGTAAAATCAGAGTCCCGTCACTTTGCAATGGAAGTTCCAGTCTGAATTATGTTTGCAAGGGCTATTTGTACTGGTTCCTCAAAATAAATTCCACAATTTTTATAAACAGTAATTCTCTTGTAGTATCCTTCTTTCCCTTTTGATTGTTCTCCATGGATAAAGAACAGATAAACTCACCATGAATTTGAATTTCTTCTAGATCTTCTCAGAACATGTAGCACAATTTTATTTTTTTCTTTCAATATAATGATTAGCAGAAAGAGATTGTCATTGGCCTCAGTAAGTTTTAGAAATTGTTTTGTCACATTTCCGATTCTTGCTATAAGCATATTTCATGTGCTAATAATCTGATTATTCTACATTTATTCAATTCTGTACAGTACTGATGAATCAAACGACCACAACTATTTTAGAGCAGTTATTCTTAAAAGAATGGAATTACGTATCCTCTGCCTTTGTTCTTTTTGTTTCATATTCTATATAATCTTTTTTTTTTCTATCTGTGAAGTTTTGGACCCCCTTTTCCTCCCAGGTACTAAAAAACCATTTCTAAGTTTTATTAGGACATAATATTTTATCCATCTCTTGGCTTTGCATATTATTCTCATCTACTGAATTAGCTTTTACTATCAAATCCTCTTGTCATGCTTTCAGGTTTTTTGTTTGCTTGTTTGTTTTGTTTTCTGATATGGGTAATTTTCATTTCCTTAATTCAATCCTTTGAACTTTCTTTAAGGATTGTTTCAAACTTGCATTTCTCCAGTTGTATATCAGTGATTTTCAGCAGGAACATAAACATGCTACAAATAATAATTTATATATTTAGCTTCATTTTTATCAAAAAGCCTTTTTTTTGTAGGCATGTTCCCATTGCTCAGGTTACCCAAAATTCCCAAATTTTAATTTTTTAAAATCTCCCTAGATACTACTGACAAATTTCCAGTTATTTTCTCAATGACTAGTTTTTAGAATCTGGCTGCCTTTTGGTTGGTTGGTTGGTTTGTGTATCAGATTTATATAGCCAACCATTTCACAAATATGACTCTGGGCGTCATAGAATAAAAATAAAGAACATATCCTAAATAGCCTTTAAAAATGATAAAACATATATTCATGGTCTCTGCTTCTTCAGTAGGAAGCTTTCGGTCATGACCTTTTCATATCTGAATATTGAATTGCTATTTTTCATATTTATATTTAATATGAAAACATTTCATATTGCTTTAGACTGTTAGTATGTTACTATTTTTTTCAGTGTTAATATGTAGATAAAGTATAACAAGTTAAAAGTTCTGATTTTTGTATTTATCAATAAAATAGCTTTACTAGAATTAGTGTATTATTTTGCTACGTATTCCAAGATTTTGCCTTTTCTGCATATCCTGCTCTATAAATACTACTGTATAAATAATTTATAATAAATAAACAATCTTATGCTTGCCTTATCTGTTCTTCTTCCTTGAATTTAAGGCTTTGAAGTTCAGTAAATAATTGATGACACTTATTAGAGTAGATGAATCAAGCTGTATCCTTGATCCTAGATGTTTTCTGTCATTGTTTCTGAGGAATACTTCAATATAATCTCTGATAAACAGGGTGATGGAGAAAATGGCATGATATATTATAAAACATGTTTATATAATAGGAAAGCATTTTTTCTTGCTATGATGAATAACAAACTAATTTGACTTTGTAACTTCATATTTTAAAATACATGAAATAGAGAATTTCTGGTTATTAAAAAAAGATTAGTGTGCCATTTTTAAAACAATGTTCCAATAAAATTTGAAACTATCATAGACTAAAATGAATACTTTTGATTATATGAAGCTGCAAGTAAAATTCTTAAAGGCATTTTACTGAATACTGTTCTTGCTCATATTCAAACAAAGTGTCTCTAATTGTAAAACTCTCAAAATATGATAATTGTTAAAATATAGTTTGATGTAAAATTTGAGTGAAAAATCACAAAAAATATTATTTAATCTAGTTTGGTTTGGTCTTGATTTGATTCATTTGGAATAAATGGAATAGCACTTTTATGCTTATCATATTCACATTGAAGCAATTCTTACATTAGTGAGTTAGGTTTAAATATACCATTTTAAAGTAATCATTTGGATACCTCAGTTTTTCTACTCAAGGATGGTCTCAATAAAAATATTTATTCTACAATTGATAAGGTTGTATGGAAATCAATTTTGTGTCAAATATATAAATATAATACTTAACCATGAATTGTACTTGTACATTAACACTAGTACAATGACTAAATCGTATAAATATAAACTTACTTGTATAGGATTAAAAAAATACTCAGAAGCTGCAACAGGTACAAAATGCTGTGGCCAGATTGTTACTTGGAAAAATCTATTATTGTAGAATTATTCCTAGATGCTATCTAATTATCAATACTAATAATATTAATTTTAAGCTGGGTGACTTCTAGCTGTTTTAAATTTTAGAAATGGCTGATGTTAAGTGTGTTCTTGTATCCTACCCAGAATAATATGTTGAGCTAGGCTATGTATCTGTTCCTTTCACAAGCCTACTGAGATTCTTTGGCTGAAAATTCAGGTAATGAATGGTATAGTTAGATTATTATGTTAAATATTGTATCCATTTTAAAGTATATTTTAAGATGCCCATAGATTCTTGCTTATGTTCTAGAGAAATCAGGCTACTTGGACTCATTTTAATTAGGATTCAGGTCTGGACTTGGGATACAGACAGAATTCTATTGAATTATCTTCATCAGGTCTTTGAAGAAAATAAGCTTTTGTTGGGTCTATTATACATTTCATCAATTTTTAATACCATCAATTTTCTATATATTTTATTGGACTGCCTTTAAGAGTTGTGGCATTGTTTTGCAATAGTTTTATTCTTCACACAGTGAGCAATTCCATTCAATAGAACTGGGATGAGAGATGAGAGTTCATTCTAATATCAGTTGATTTATGAGACATACCTTTTTAAAAATATTTTTTTATTTTAAATGTAAATTGTAATGTTTTAAATGTGTGTCTTATATTTGCAGACCATTAGAAAGTCATTGTGCAGTGCTTCAAATTGATAAGAATTGCATGCCAAGAAATAATTTGTTAAAAATGTTTAGTTTTGCTGAAGGCTTTTGAAAATAAATTGCTTTTCTAAAACTCCAGTTAATATATTTGTATAATTATCAATGTCATTTTAATACAGTGTTGTAAAGATAAAATATTAATGAAATTGGGAATGTAACTGTTGGCAGAACCAGTAGACAATATGAAAGAGTCAAACTTATTTCTACCAAAAGAATTCCTTACAACCGTGATGGCAAACCTATGGCATGCATGCCACAGGTGGCACACACAGCCCTTTCAGTGGGCATGCACACCATTGCCAGCTGCTTTTCTGGTGCTCCAGCCAGCTGGTCTTCGCAGGCGCTGAAGTGCTGAAAAATAACCCAAAAATCACCCAAAAAACACAGTTTGGGGGGGCATTTCTGGCCCTTTTTCAGGCCATTTTCAGGCTGAAACACCCTGAAAATGCCTCAAAAAAAGCTTAAAAACGGCCTGAAAATGGCCTGAAAAATGCTGTGAAAATGCCCAGAAAAATGGTGAAAAAACAGGCATACGTGTACCAGCCAGCTGGTCTTCGTTTTCCAGTGCTCCAGCATGCGCACATACATGCGCATTCATGCACATTTTGGTTTGAGCACTCGGTGCTGAAAAGGTTCACCATCTCTGCCTTACACTTTGCTGTATTTACAGATGGAGAGTACAGTCAAAGTTTTACTTCATATTTTGTTGAGAACATAATTCATCTTAATTCAGATATAAAGAATTAACCTAATATGAAAAAAGGTTAGAAAAAAGCAACATTCATGAATTATGTATTCCTTTATAATCATCTTTATAAGCTACATTTACAAGAATAGCACTACTTGATTTGAATCAAAATTTTGCCTTGAATGCACACTTTAAAGCTTATTTTACTGCTTTTGTTACTTTTTTCTAATATAGATTTTATTAGTTTACACTACATTGACTTTAACAAGGCATAAGAGTATCTCTGAAGAAATTTCAAAGACCATTCTATTGTTAATTGGACACCATATTAAACTTCACAATTTGCTTTAAAAATTTGGAATATATTTGGATGGCATGTTTCTGCTGAAAGAACTGCTTATATGAATGAAGATGTTAAATGAATAATTCTTCCTTCCCCTTATAATCATTTTTGCAGTCTCAAATGTTTCTTAGAGGATCTTCCAGTCTTTGAAAACCAACTTTGAGATAATGCTACAATGGGAAGAAAGAAATCTATTGATGTGTCATTGGTCTTGATCAAAGTGATAAAAAGGGGTTTTGAAATATTTCCAGAGATTGGTCCTGGAATAAAATAATGCCACATCATCCTTTATTCAAACAGTTTTATCAGATTTTATACACATAGGCACAGACACACTCCTGGCACACCTGAGGTGTGTGTGTGCATGTGTTTATATGTATATGTATATATACCCTGTTTCTCCAACAATACGGCCTCCCCTAATAGGAAGTCCCAGCATGGTTTTATAGGCATGAAATAAAATTAAGCCCCTCCCCCAAATTAAGGCCTATATTATTGGCCTGTTATATTAAAACATGGGAAATGGGGGGGAATGGTGGGAGGGCTTGCCGTTAGGAAGTACTTTTGTTGCACACCCGGATATGGTGCTGCCTGCATTGACCCCGATATGAAGTGCCCCATCAACACTGAGGTCAATATCCAAGCCGTCGCTGCCTGCCCGCCTGAAGATGCAAGGGGGGAAATTAAGTCACCCCCGAAAAGACACCCTCATCATTTTTTCAGGGCTCAAAAAAAAATAAGACCCAGGCTTATTAAATGAGAAACACGGTATATGTATATATACACACATATATATACTCATATCTACATATATACATGTACACCTGTATAAAAATCCTATTTTTATAACATTTTTGGTTTTATTTCTTTTTTTATATACTTTTCCTCAACCTTTTTCTATTTTGTTTGTCTAAATAAATGTATTTTTTTAAAGTTTGTTGTACTAACTCCCCTCAATTCACTTTTTACATATTTTTTTTTTAAAGGGAAGCTTGCAAGCTGTAGAGCACTAGTATCTATAATTATTTACAAAAATATTTTTTGATTCCTGCAGCAGTTTCATAGGCTTTCTTATAAAACAAATGGTGAATAGTTTTTGTTTGGAAATGAAACAACTTGAGAGAAAGATGAAAAAAGCTAAGTAGCGGAAGACAACGTGCTTGGAACTAATGGTAAAGAGAAAGAATCTCACCATCAAAATTCCAAAATATCTATGAATGAGAATGAGAATAAACTGACAAGCCTTACAGTTATTTGGAAAAGACTTCTCCAAAATAGTTTAGGTTAATTTGGGGAAGATCATCTGTAACATGGGTTGTAAGCAAAACTGTCAATCTTTGCACTGCTTTGTTGGGATGCAATTTCCCCTCCTTCCATTTTTTGCAGCATTGAGTAAGCAGGCCAGATAGTGGAAAGCAATGCCAAATATTAGGGTTTCCTGTTCAATATGTTACTCCTTTCTTATTTTCTAATTCTTGAATGCCTATTTGCTTAGTGCCACTACAAGAGTTTATTCTGGTAAAGCTGTTGGACCTCAAACTAAAATAGATTCAGCAAAGTTTGAAGAGAGAACTAGATTGGGCCATGCATATGAGAATTTTCATCCCCAATGTAAAAGTGTGTGGTAAAGGGGAGTAGGGAGAGGAAGAATGAAATGAAGAGTGGCAACACATTCTGGAGAGAGAGGGTGGGCCTCAGCATGAGGGTGGGATCCTCATTCCCTGAGGGTGGGCTCCAACATGAGCCCAAGTGCTTGGAAGAATAAACCTTTGATCCTGCTGACTGACTCAGATTGGATCCTGAAGAGAGATAAATATAGCTGAAAACTGTCACGAACTTTTACAGTTTTCTGAGAGAACATTTTACCTGGGGATGAAATTAAAAATCATTCTATTTTTCCATTCTTTGTTGCAACACTGACTGGCTTTGATAAAGACTAACTGAGGGCCAGAAATTAGGCAAAAGTCATCTTACAGTTCTTTATAAATGGCATGACTTGGGCCAGTCAATCTCCTATATACTGTTTGTAATTAATAATATTTTGGATATGTTATTGAAAATTGTTGTGTTCCTGGACTTTTTAAAACAGCACACATTTTCTAAAATTCTATAGGTTTGGTTCTTTTTCTGAAGGTACTGAAAGATTAACTGTGAAAACAGATGCGGATATTTCTGCTTGTTCCTTATTTTCTTATCTATGTGTGTAAGTAAAACCTTGGAAATCTGTTTGCTAAATCATCTGGTAAATAGTCTTGCTGATGACTGCAGAGTTGCTCTGGGGCTACTGTTGTTAAGTACTTATTACAGGAATCCAACCGGGTAAATTAAGAAACCTGTGTTTTTGCTTGTTATTTCAAGACTTTTATGCTTGGCTTCTGAAAAGCCCCTTACAGGACCTCATGACCTAAAAAAAGGCTTGCTGTTTTGTAGTCAGGGATTGCCTTGTGAAATCTGAATCACTGACCTGGCAACAATGAAAATTATTACCTCCAAGGGAGAGTTTAGCTTTTGTTATTCTTTAATGCAGTGTTTGAATGTCTAATATTAAAAATGTATGTGTAAAATAACTATCCAGCACTGAAGGTAGTTTTAGAAAAACACATTAATAAATACATTTAAATGAATTTTTCCACCTTTCACTGTAAAAAGCTGTTAATAATTTTTAGATTTTTCAGTACAAATAAATTTGTTTTATAAATGTTTAATCATAATATAAGCAGGAGATTTAAATATTTAGAAATCTAGTGAAATAAGATTATGTGTAATATTAATGCTGGGAACTACATGGAAATTAAGAGGAGTAAATTTATATAGTAATAAACCTACTGGAACTTCAGCCAAAGTTTTTGATTTACTCTGTGTGTGTGTGTGTGTGTGTGTGTTTGTTTGTGTAATGTGTATTTGTGAGTAAATATTTATAAGTAAATAAAGCAGCTTTTTTCCCCAGCTTTTTGACTCAGCTCCTTGAACATCAAAGAGCTGGTGTCTCTGGACACACACGTAGCAGTTACTTAGATCGAAGACAGAAAGCAAAAAGAAAAAGAGTCATCAGCACAGCTCTTGGGGATCTGGTGGAACTATGCCATCGAGGAGATCAGGGATCTACAGCGTCTAGGCTTTGGTGCTGGGGCTTTGGCCTGCTCGACAGAGAGGAAGGCTGTGAGTACTTGCGAGAGCGTTCAGCAAAGCCTCCCATGCAGTTCCTCTCAGTGTGCTCCCTTACTGCTCCATAGCTGATATTTGGAGAGCTAGTTCTAGCGCCTCTCAGCTGTTTTTCTAAACCAGGGTGATCACCCAGAGCCTTTGCTGGACCCACAGAGCATTTTTGAAGCAGCCATTCTACCTCAGGGGCCAAAGCATGTGGTGGGCAGCCATTTTGAATTTGGCCCAGAGCACATGGCAGTTGGCCATTTTGGACAGGTCTCACTTTAGAGCGGCTACTTTGGGCTTCACTGCGGGGAACCAGCTCCCCTGGCCCAGGCTTGAAGGTGACACAGTTTCAGGGGAAACTGACAGCACCTCTTGTGTCAAACCTTTTGTTGGCAACATGGAGAGCGATAGAGCCCATTCTGATTATCCTGGCCTTGAGGAAGCCCATTGTTCTGAGGTTTCCATGAAGCCATTAAAAAAGAGAAGATAGCAAGGCCATTCTGCAAAAAGGGAGGCTGCAGACAAGATTAGAGCCAAGGCCTTTGCACCAAAGAAGTCCTCAAAATCCAAACTCAGGGCCAAAAAAAGAAGGCATACTGCAATGGAGAAGCAGTTTACTTTCTAGGTAGCCAAGAAGCCTTGTTAAATGGCACTCATCTTGGTTCCTTGTCATTAAAAGCTTCTTTCCGGCAGCTATGCTTCATTGTTCAATTATTTCCGCAAAGTGCTTATTGTCCTGCCTTCCTTACAGGATAAGCCTTGGAAATTAGAAAAAAACAAAAGGAGATTTCTTCCAACAACTGGTTCTCTGAACTGCTTAGAAAGTTAACAACAGGTTCTAGTGAATAGGTGAGAACCAGTAGAATCCCACCCTTGATTTGTATTTTTTAATACAGGCATTGTGTCTTTGATTGCACATAAATGTCTCATTTTAATTCTTTTAAAAAATAATAAATTTTATGGTGAAGTGGAAATAGCTTGATTAATTTTACCAATTTAAACATTTTATCTTTTTTTTTTAAATCTCAATTTATAAATCTACAGATGTAATGTCCATGATATAAACTCATGTTCCATAGTTTCATTATTACAATATTTTGACACAACTCTCAATTGTAATTTTACATTTAATTTTCAAGCCATATTTTTCAACCATTTCCCTTTCAATTCATTGAAAAAGAATTAACTATTAAAATTTCTTCAGAAAAGTATAGGTTTTCAGTGATGTTATTCAGATATATGTTTTTTTCCACTAATGTGACAATTTCATTATTCTCAAATAGAAAAGATTCCTTTTGAGCAATATTTGGAACAAAAAAAAATCTTAATTTCACAGTTCTGCTTTTATTTCTTCACTCATGCCTCTAGCGTCTTTCTACACATATGTGTAATTCCAAGGAAAATTTTGAAGTGTTATTTTTTTATTAAGACCAGCAATCAGCAAATCTCAATAGACATTAAATCACAAAATCTAAAACAAGCAATAAAGCAATAAAAATAAGATTAAATAACAATAAATGAAAGAGGCAGTACATGATCATAGCATTTGAAGAGGCATGTATAATGAGAGTACTTACCGTATATACTCACATATAAACCGACTCTAAAACTCAATTTTTTTAAATCAAATTAGGGGGTCGGCTTATACGTGCATAAATCTGATCTCACACAAACGAACTGACATGACGCCACTTCTCAGATCACGTAATGTCATCAATATTACCATTCAGTCATACATGCAGCCATAAAAATTGAGACTGCACTAAATAAAGTTAATTCTGACAAACTACAACTCAATTTCAATATTAATTTTAANGCGAGTTTTTGCAAAATTCCTCATTTTGGGGCAGTTTTTTAAGGGTCGGCTTATATGCGAGATCGGCTTATATGCGGTAGTGAAAATGAATTAAATGGCCTTAAAAGTGTAATTCAGAAAACATTTATAAAATTGATCCAAATATATATAAAATGAATGTGATTTTTTTTTTAAAAAAGAAGCCTAGCCATATGTCTGACTCCATTTTAGTTATACCAACTTTCAACATATTAGTAGGTATAAAGGCTATGAGAAATAGCCCTAATTGGTTTTTCCTAGCAAAAGTGTGCTGCTTCTCTTTCTGGAAGAAGCATAGCCAATATAGTATTTTAAAGTCACAGTTCTGTTTAATTCTTCTTAAATCTTTGGTTATTTAATATCAGGCAGATCTAGAAGTGCTGTATAGTAGTCTTTTACTGCAAATCTTTTACTGTACATGACTGAAATGCCAACTTTTTCCTCTCTAAAACTAATTTTTAATCTTTGGAGCACCACATACAAAACCAAGTTGTTCAATATCAGATTTGGTCAAAAGTCTCAGGTTGGCTACCTGAGTAGTACACATTAAAAGAAAAAAAGAAAGCATCATAAAATAGTGCTGTAACAAAATACTGTTAGTAGGTATTAAACACATAATAATTAACATTTTGGATCGATAACTATAAATTGTGTAGTATTGTTTTGAAATCAAATATACTATTTTCTAATAGAAATGGATAGATTACAAAACTAACCAGAAGAACAAAACTAACAGTAAACCAAATGTCTATTCCATACAGTTCCCTGATTGGATACAGACTTCAAAGAAATTAATTTTTATTCAAAATTTAATCAGTTAAGCTGACAATTCCTGAATTTACTAGCTTAGAAAATGTTATAATACTTTGGATATGTAAAATGCATCTTGCTCTCAAAAATAATTTGTATTGATAGCAAAAAATAAAGCAGATAATGATCATTTGTAAACATTATATCTTGTGGAATATACCTTGAAATTATTTAGGACAATATCACTATCTCATTCAGGCTCTGTGAATTTTATTTCTTTGTCATCCACCATAATATTCATGTAATGTTTTCACTGTTGTCTTTCTGAACTTTGTTGCCTATTAATTCTTCTTCTAAGTCAAAGTCAGAGACAATAATATATGTAAATGCAATAATGTAATTCTTTATAAAATAATTTTCAATCAAGACTGTTCTTCTTGAAAAAGCTAAACTTTATAGTTTTTTATAATCCCCCATAGAGTAGAAAGATCTTTATTGTTTTCCATTTAAATTATTGTTTTCATTTATTCATTTTTAATTCATTCATTTTGACTTTTATCATATTTAATCTTCTTGATTGAGCCATTTAGAGATCTTTGTAACAACAAAAAGTTTCCATTAACCTCTGACAGTTATTTAAAAAATATTATAAATGTAAGCTATCAAAATATAAACAATTTCTAAGAACTGCTCCAGGGATTCTGCTTATACATCTTTGTAAGATTAATTATAATTTGAGCAGACATTAATGTTGATCAAATACAAAAAAAAATGAATTATATCAATTTATCAAAAGATCTTTAAAATGAAACTGTTAGTGAAAATATTACCTCATATGAATTCTTAATTAAGAAAACTATTAGAACAAATTGGAAGGAAGGACAATGAAATAGTATTATGCTTTCTAGCTTTAGACCATAATCAAGCTTTTGGACAATTATTGTATTTTCTATGTTAGTAAGATATGTTGGAATTGGAAAAAAAACTATAAAAGCTAAGGCACTAATTAGAAATTTTGCTTTAAAAAGGTGGCAATCTTAAGATAACATTCTTTTAGATATTACAATAGGTTTTTTTCCACCCTCTAGTCATAAAAAGGCTGCCTTTTGACCAATGGTAGAATATTTTATTAATTCTGGAAATATGAGTTCTTTCAGAAATTCAGAATTGTATCAGGTATAATTCTAGTACTTCACTGAATCACTCTTTCTCAACCAAAACCATCTTACAGGGTTGTTGTTATGGGAAAAAATATGGAAGCTAAATGCTATGTAACTTTCATAAGATTCTGGAGAAGAGGGAAAATATATCAATTATGCCAGGCATACTCAATTTGTGGCCCTAGGCAGCTAATAATGCAGCCCCACAAAATTTTGTGTGATTCATATACATTAGCTACATTATATGTAGTTCATGTATGTAACACACACACACACACACTAATTCAGGGAAATATTTTTTAAAATTATCCTTAATTTTTCACAGATCAGAACAGAAAGTCCGATGTTTTTAGTGACAGCTTCCTTTTTTTAATATTGCCTTTAGCAGATTAGCATCTAAAGCAAATATAAGAACTTTCTATGACAACAAATAGGTATTTGAATCTAAATTTTATTTTCTTCCTCTGGTTGTATATAGTCATTCAATGTACAAATTTAAATATATTCCTAAAACTTATTTTATTAAATATATTTTCTGTCTTTCAATATAGAGTATATTATTATGATATTCCCTTTTAACATGTTGACAAGAAAATTAAACATTTTAGCAGACCTTCCATCTTTTGATGTTATGAAATAAAAGTTATTGGTCCAATTTGCAAGCCCTCTTACAAAAAAAATCTAGCTGACTTTTTTTTACCTCGTGAAAGATCTGTTATTAGTTAAAACTTGTATTTTAAAAATTTTGCAAAATTTTTATGTAATTTTCATATCATATAATAATAGCATATACATATACATAACATATACCGCTTCACAGTGCTTTACAGCCCTCTTTAAGCAGTTTATAGAGTCAGCATTTTACCCCCAACAATCTCTCAGCTTCTCTTTCTGAAAAGTCAACCTCTTTTTTTATTTAATTAAAATTATTTGTATTTTGAATGAGAAATGAAATCCCAAATTTGAAAATGAACAATTGAGCTGAAAGGAAATTTCAAGGTTAGGAATAATGCAGTAAATGAATATATTAGAACAAAAATATGGGTTTTTTGGACCCCAGATAATTTTGGTTTGATATGCTTTATTTATTTATTTATTTATTTATTTATTTATTTATTTATTTATTTATTTATTTATTTATTTATTTATTATCTATCTATCTATCTATCTATCTATCTATCTATCTATTTATTTATTTAGCAGTATTCTTCCTTCATGTTCATGAAATGATAACTGGATTAGTTAGATCTGTTATTCATCCTAGAAAACCTTAAGGCTAAATTGGGAATGCTCCCAATATATCTCTTGAGTTTTTGATTGTTTGATGAGGTATAATTGCTTAAATGTAACAGTTAATTTATGTTTTGTATTCTAAAATGGAAGCTTTAAAGAAAGTACATTACCTTGATAATACAATGTCTTAAGTGCTGGAGGCATTTACTTCAAATTTAACTACAGTCTCCATATTTTATAGGGTACCAATATATAATTCTTGATACTGTTGTAACAGCGATAGCAATACTGCTTAGACTTAGACTTTACAGCCTTCTATAAAAAGTTGCTTTTAAATTTATGAAAGATGTGTACATAATTATTACTATGCTAATTAGTGTGCTGAAATATTAAAACCACAATAGTACTGAAATTGTATATATTGTACAATATTTAAACTAGACTCAAATCAAATAGTTTCTCAAATAGAAATCAAATAGAAATTTCTATTCAAAATCAAATAGTTTCTCAACTAAAATAAGCATAAAATTAAGCAGTGAAACATGCCTAAGAAGGCACATTATTGCCAGATATTTCTTAACAATAGTACAAAATCAATTCTAGCAGAAGGAAATGAAGAGGAATATGCAGGAATCTATTTTTCAGGAAAGATTATGTGCTTATGGTTAAGTAATTTTAAATGTTGTAAAAGCAAAGATGTATACCAACGTGCTTGCTAAAGAAGCATGCATTTAACTTTTAACAAAAATAAAGTTTACTGTTATACTTTTTAACTACTGTTATATTTTTCAACAAAAATGGCAATTTTTTTCATTATCAATCTTAAAAAAAAATTCCTCCTAAAGTTATAAAGTTAGGCCATATACATTTCATAAATAAATAAAGTTGGATCTAGGAAACCAAATCTTTACTTTTTATCATTATTTTGTTTGAACTTTATTAGCAGTGATTAGAATGTAGTATTGCAGGCTAATTCTTCTGACTGCCAGCTGCCAGCTGCCAGCAGTCCGGCAGTTCAATTCTCACCTGCTCAAGGTGGACTCAATTTTCCATTCTCCCAAGGTCAATAAAATGAAGACCCAGATTATTGGAGGCTATAGACTGACTCTTAGAAAGATCTGTGAAGCAGTATATTAGTCTGTGTAATCACTATTGTGATTGTTGTCTCATTTTTCACAATCAGTAGGTCTATTCTTTTTAAAACAAATTAACACAGTGGAAGTTAAGAGAAAACATCAGCAAATAATAAAATTTTTTGTAACAATATGTTTAAAATTTAAGGCTAATAGTTCTAAACTGAAAGCTGTTTAAAAAAAAGTAGTAAGAAGGTTCTTCAGAAAAACAACTGTTTTTTTTCTTTCCACTTGTGCTATCTCTGCTCCTATCGCCCCCTCAAGCCTTGGTATGCTGTCTTATCATGAGCAGAGAGGTTTCCTGGGATGGATAATGTTCTTCACAAACATTAGGACTGTTTGCTAAGAATATATATTCCTGCAGGTTCACCCAAGGCATAAAGGTCACCCCAGGTGCCTAGCTAATATAGGAAGAAGATGTAAACAGATAATCACATTAGTGGCAATGGCATCAATTCCTTTTTATGGGAAAAAGGAATGGTAAACCACTCCTCTATTTTTATCAAGATAACTACATGATAGAAAATATAAAATAATTGATGATATTATGTAGGATTATGGGCCCCTTACTTCAACTGGCATTCAGAGAACTAGAGGAATTTTGGAATACGTAAACTTAAAGAAGTTGTGAAGAATGAATGTGATAAGAGTCTGCCAAAAATGAAAAAAAAATGAAATCAATCAGGATGGGTGAAAAAGCAGTGATATTTGAATGTGTGGAAATACCAAAAAGAGAAGACAAAGCCAAGAAAGAAGTTAAAAAACAATTTAAGAGATTTTTAGAGAAACAGAATCACAATATCTATAAATACACTGAAGATAGAAAAAGACATGGAAAAACGAGGTAAATTTTTTGAAAGATCTCTGACACAGATGGAGGTTTGAACCTTGAATTGGTATCCTAAAAGATGTCACTTGGAGAATGACCGTGACCAATAGATTGGAAGAAACCATTATACAAAAAAAATGAAATGTAACAGTGTTGTACAAATTCCTTCATAAAATATCCTTAATTTCACATTCTAACTAAATAATGCTTAAGATCACTTAATACAGATGAAAGTCTTATATGAAAAAAGAGATGACACATATTCAAGCTGACACAGAAAATATCAAAGAACTTCAGATATTATTTCTGATTATGTTGGATACTCCACTTATTTATCCAGTCTATAACCTGAATAAGGAAAAGTGAATTGGAAGAATATGAGTGTGATTTTAAAGCTGGAGGAAGAAAAATAAATTTACACAGCCCAAAGCCCCTTTCTGAGGGAGATGGGTGGTTAAGAAGTGTGAAACAAACTAGTAATCAACCAACCAACCAACCTAGTTGGTGCTGATACCATCTGATAGCTTAGGAGGAATGGCTAAATCTAGTAATTAATGTCAAAGAACATAGTTAAAATGGGTCTAAGATTAAATATAAAAAATGATGATCTGTCCTTAACCCATTTTGTCAATTCTCCCAAATAGTCATTGCCAGTCTGAGTCTGTTCATCTTAATGCTGGACATCCTCTACTCTTTTCTTCTACCTTTCTCAGCATAATGTATTCAAAGTGAATTTGACCCTGGTTATTGGTCTTCAAGTGAGAACTCTGGGTTGATAAATATAAATATATTTAATTGTTCTTTGATTCAAGACATTGATACAGTTTTAGTTAGCTCTTGTCATGTGGAATGCCAATTATTGTTAATATGT
Source organism: Laticauda laticaudata (assembly GCA_004320025.1). Taxonomy (NCBI): domain Eukaryota; kingdom Metazoa; phylum Chordata; class Lepidosauria; order Squamata; family Elapidae; genus Laticauda; species Laticauda laticaudata. Next base: position 43,685 of record BHFT01032972.1, read on the forward strand.
GGTGACGTATGGTATTTTGAGATCGCAAAGATCCAACTTTTCTGTCAATTTAAAATTGAAGATTTCACTATCTATACTAAGGTTTTCACTTCCACTCTCTTTGTTAGAAGTGCTAGATTTATATAGATGTTTAAAATGTTATTTCTAGTTCCAGACACTTTTAACGTCCTTTAAGTGTCTTTGCACGTTCTGTTGCTCTTAAACTATATATAGTAAGCTGTGAAGCAACTAGGATTTTATTCCTTTCCCAAAGTGTGTCAATCTGAAGAATAGTCAACATGTAGCATAAAGAGAAATGAACAGGTAGTCTATGTTTTTCTGATTATTCATGATCTGAGGTTTAATAAGTAGTTTAAAACTCTAAAAGGAAATAATTTGCTTTTAAATCCAGTGGACTCAACTGAAAATCAGAAAAAAAATTAGAAAACCAGAATAAAAATGTTCAGGCTTCCTGGAATAAACTATTGCTTATTGACAAATATTGTTTGTACTTTATATTTTCATAATCAACACTGCTGAGACAGAATATTTGTGTGTGTGTGTGTGTGTGTGTGTGTGTGTGTGTGTGTTTATTTGACATAATAAAGGTATATAAATAGATAAAGAGAAAGAAAAAGGGATAAGTAATAAACATACTTGGGAATAAATAAAAGAGATTTTAAACATTACAGTTTTCCTGTATATCATTAATTACAAATTACTGAATAAGTGACATCCCTTTAAAAAACTAAAATTATTATTAAACACCAAGCTAAAAATGAATATCAAGAACCATAGTTATAAATCACTAGAACGGAGAATGGAGCTGGAGATGGTATCCTGTGATCCCAAATAAAGAATGATCAATTGGTAGGAAAACTGGGACTTTTGGGGGGATCTCTGGTCCGCAGGGTTTAAAATTATGAGTTTTGTGGTCCCTGAGGTCCAAAAGGTTGGCGACCCCTGATCTAGTTAGTGCTTAAATAAGATTGCAGAGACTGCAAAGCAACAGCATGACAAACTTGCAACAATGGTTCATTGGAATATTTACAAGAAATACCATCAAAGCAAGAAATGGTGGGACCACAAAATAGACAAAGTAATGCATAGTTTATAAGATAATTTTAGGATTTTTAGGATTCAGACAAATCTGCCACACAACACCCCATATTTAATAATTGTTGATACCCTTGATAAAGTAAACTACAACTTACTACTTCATAAAATAGAAAAATGTGGATTGGACAGTATTACCACCATATGGATTCATAACTGAACAAACTGCACTCATTGTGTATTCTTCAATGGAACTGCATCTAAATAAAGGGAAGTATGAAGTGGGGAACTACAAGGCTCTGTCTTAGGCCTAATATTCTTCAACATCTTCATAAATGATTCAGATCGGGGTGTCAAACTCATGTCATCACAGTAGTGTCACATGATTTATCGGGACTTTTTTCCCCCTTCACTAAATTGGGTGTGGGCATGGCCAGCACATGACACATCTGGCTCATGGGTCAGGAGTATGAGAGGCCTGATTTAGATGAGGGAATAGATGGGGAAATTTGCAAATGACACCAAGGTGGCAGGAATAGCCATCACTCCAGGAGATAGCTTAAAATGCAGAAGAAGAGAGAGAGAGAGACAGAGAAACAGAGCGAGAGAGAGAGGTCTTTCTTTCTCTACCCCAAACTCCACCAGAAATGAGTCTTTATGAGACTTGTGCCGGTGCAGCCTCTTGGAGCAGGATGCCTTGCAGGGTCCCAAGGACTCATTTCTGGCAGAGTTTGGGGGAGAGAAAGAAGAAAGAAGCAGAAAGAAACAGTCCAGTGTCCAGGCAAGGCATGTGGGGCAAGTTTGCCCTCTCCATCCCTTCCCCTTCCCCTTCCCCTAACTACCTCATGTTGTTCGCAACACAAGTAATACAAGCCTTGTGTTGCCATGGGCCATTTGGGTGGCACAGCCTTGTGTTCCCTTGCAGCCTGAATTAATTGCTTTGTGGGGTACTTTGGGGGTGACATTTCTCTGTGGACCACCAACATTTTTCTCATGGACCAATATCATCTATACCAATGGTCGCCAACCAGTGGGTCCCTGGCCCACTGGTTGGCGACCATTGGTATAGATGGTATTTGGCTCAACAGTAGTAATTGTGAGAAAGGTGGACTATCACTTAAATATTAACCAGCAGTGTTCTTCAGTTGCCAAAAAAACCAACATAGTTCTAGGTTGCATTAACAGAGGGATAGAATCAAGATCATGTGAAATGTTAATACCAGTTTGTAATGCCGACTGACCATACTTGGAATACTGCAAGGATACTGTTTTGGTCACCATGATGTAAAAAAGATATGGAGACTCTAGAAAGAGTATAGAGAAGAAAAACAAGATGGGGGATTGGCGGCTAAACAAAGAATGATTGCTGGAATTGGGTAGTTTCATGAAAAGAAAGATTAAGGGAAACATGATAGCAGTGTTCCAAATCTAAAAGGTTGCCCCAAAGAATGGGGAGTCAACCTACTCTCCAAAGCATCTGAAGGCAGGATAATAAGCAAAGCATGGAAACTAATCAAGGAGAGAAGCAAGCTAGAACTAAGGAGGAATGAGAAGTTTCCTGACAGAACAATTAATCAATAGAACAACTTGCCTCCAGAAGTTGTGGATGTTCCAACACTGGAAGTTTTAAAAAGACATTGTACAAGCATTTGTCTGAAATAGTAAAGGGTTTCCTGCCTGAGCAGGGAGTTGGATTAAAAGACCTCCAAGGACCCTTCCAACTCTGTTATTCTGTTATTTTATTCTGATGCAAAAGACAACAATGTCTAGATAGTGGATATGGCAATAGTAATAGCATTTAGACTTAAATATCACTTCACAGTGCTTTACAGCTCTTAAGTGGTTTACAGAGTCAGCATATTGCCCCCAACTATGTGGGTTCTCATTTTACTAATCTCGGAAAGATGGAAGGATGGAAGGCTGAGTCAAGGTTGAGCCAATAAGGATCAAGCCTCTGGCAGTCAGCAGAATTAGCCTGCAATACTGCATTCTAACCACTCCATCACCTGGAGACAACAGAATAGATGAGAAAGAATTGAGAGAAGATTAAAAAAACACAGGATTTGCAAAGAGAAGTAAAATGACTGGCAAAAGACAGTTAAAAATAGTCCCAAAAATAATAGGCACTTTAGGTGCAATCCCAAAATATCTGGTGAACCACTTGAACAATATTGGCATTGACAAAATCCCCATCAGTCAATTACAAGACTTTACTTAAACAGTTAGTTTCAGCTATTACCTTTAACAACATCTGCCTATCCCAGATCCTTCAGAAGGACTCAATAAATGGATAAAATGCCAAATCCAATCTAAGCACCTGGCTTACTGTGTAACCAGTCAATAATAAATGCAGAGATAATTATTTGTTTCCAATCTTCATATATTTGTGATTCTTCTTACAGAAGTCCTTCATCCTTCAGCTCATTTCTCATCAGATATCCAGGAACTCCAACACATGGCATGGTCCTTGTTGACCTAGGTGATCCAGTGTGGGTTTTTGTAAACTACATTATGCGATATTATTCATGAGAAAAGCACTGCTCATTTTACATCCTCTGATAACACTTTTAATTCCATCATACAAAACCAACCTATCACAGGTCCTTGAGAAGAACTTGATAGGGAGCTAAAAATGCCAAATTCAATCTAAGCATCTGGCTCGCTATACAACAAACATTGGGCACAAACTGAGTTCGGCCTTCTTGTATAAAGGTTGGAATAAAATTTACAAGTTATATTTATGGTTGTGTTCACCAACTTGAAAATAATTCTGAAGATAATCTTGAGATGGTGAGAGAAATGGATCCATGCAATGGAGAAGTTTGTGTGATAATGGGAGATTTCAGAACTCAAATATCTATATGTGATAAATGTACAAAGAAATCAAAGTTCCATACACCATAAATATTAAAATAATTCATCTTGGACTTGATAAGAGGGAACCCTAGATTCAATCCTAAAGCAAATTATGGTGATTGATTATAAAGGTGACTACAACTACTCCTTCCTTAATGACCACATGAGGGACTACAATCTTGGACAGTTGCTTTGCTTAGCAACTGTAATCCTGATACACTGATTGTGATCATTAAGTTAATTAAGTCCAAGGGGAGGAGTGTGGAATATCTCAGGATTTTGTGGGGTTCCTGAGAGTGCAGAGAGTTGGTAAAAGAAGCCACAGCCAGTCTGGAAACCTTAATTGCTTCAGCCTGGTCCAGCAACATGGCAAAAAGTCCAAATGCCTGAGAAGCTCCATGGACAGGGTGAAGGGGCCACCCCCGCAAGGACCAAATATCCCGGGAAGCCCCAGCCACTGCATCCCAGCCTTGCTTGAGGGCCAGTGATCACAGTGTGTATTACTCTTGGCCATCTTGTAGTCAAGCAATTCTGAGCTAAGTCTTCTCAGACATTTGGTTCTTTATGTGTAGGGGGTGGCTGTTCCACAAATTATGGTTGGAGTTTACTGAGTGCTAAAAAGCATACATGCAAAAGGCAGGTAGATGGGGGGAGTTGCAGCACTCATGTGTCTGAATTTTCATCACCTGACCATGGGAAGCTGTAACAGATATAACTTCAGGCACAGATTGTAAGTCTCTTCATTCAGCACTGTCATAACTTCAAACAGTTGCTAAGCAATCATTAAGCAAGGATTACCTGTGTATGATATTATCTTTTGAGCAGGAAGTGCTAGCAGCATCCAATGGAAATATATGTAATTAAAAAAAGGTATTTCGACTGATTTGTATGCCATAATTCCCATTACTTGTCACGTTCACTTACATTAGATCTCTTCTCACTTGCAGTGCTGCATTGCATTCTACATGGGGCTGTCTTTGAACAGCAGCCAGAAATTACAGTTGGTCCAGAATGTGGTGGCATGCCCAATGTCGAATACCTTTATGTTCACCCATATTGCATGACCCTCACTTAATCCCAGGTTTCTTCCAAATACAATTCAAGGCACTTGCCGTTACCTTTAAATCCATAAATGGCACTGTGCCAGGTTATTTGTGGGACTGTTTCTCCATGGGAGCATCTGCCAATTTCACCAGATCATACAGAGTAGGCTGCTCCAGGTTCCTTCTCTTAAATATTCCCATCTAATGGGATCGAGAGAGCATTCCATAATAGCCCCTGCCTTGTGAAATACTCTTCTCCTTGATGTCCAAACACCACCCCCCCCCAATCCTCTAAATCTTTCAGAAAGCTGAAAGCTGAAAACTCCCTCTTTCCCCAAGCATTGAGTTATAGCAAAATTAGAGCTGGAACATGTTTATGTTTATTGCATCAGAAGAGAACCTCAGAAGAATGTGGAAATTACTGAAAAACTCTATGAATTTTTTAAATTTATTTTTATTTCAGAATATATAGGACAGATACATGAGCCTTAATTGACTTTTCAAGGAAGGAATCAAAACAACTAAAGCAAATTTTGAAATGGGGGGTATACTGGGGACATATTGAAAATCTACATAGTGACAAATCACGAGCTCCTTATGATATCCATCTGAGAGTTTTTAAAGACCTCTAACGGTGAAATTGCTGATCTCTTAGCAAAAATATGACTTGCCTCTCAAATTAGGCCCAGTTCCAAAGGACTGGAAGGTAGCCAGTGATACCATTTCTTAAAAAGGAACTCAGGGGAGGTTTGAGAAGTAATAGGCCAGTCAGTTTAACATCTGTTCCAGGCAAACTGGTTGAAATGATAAAGGGAAAAAAAAAACACAAGCCTTCTGGGAGGATAATCAGTATGGATTCTAAAAAGGTAAAGGCTGCTTTACCATCCGTCGACTTTTTTTCACTGCCAAGAGGCATGTGGAGATATTCCTGTTAACACTGTACATTTGGATTTTCTAGAAGCTTTGACAAGGCTTCTCATCAAAGGCTCTTGAATGAGCTTAAAAGTCATGGGTTAATCTCTTTATAGATTGCCAATTGTTTAAAAAGCAGAAAACAAAGCATTGGCAGTTTTCTAGATGCTAATAAGAAAAGTCCCCCAAGGATCTCTATGGGAATCATTTTTTTCCCAATATTTTCATAAATTAACTCTGCATAAGTGTCAGCAGTTAGTTTACTGGTATGTAGGATGACAAAATTAAAATGGTAAAAAACTGTAGAAAGGATGTCCTGAAACTAGGTGAATGGTTAACAAAGCAAATAGTGATGTTATACAATTAAGTAGTGCAAAGTAATATGCATTTGTATAAAATCCCTGTTAATCTATACACACTAACAGAGTTTAATCTTTTTTCCTCAGCTGCATTAGTGTCTTTGACCAAAATGTGCAATATACATTAAATATACATTAAAATGACAATTCAAAGTTAAACCTTTTAAACATTTTACAGTAATTAGAAGGAAAAGGAAAATATTTAAAGGTATTTAAAGGTATCAAAGGAATGCAATTTTATTTGTTGCTTTATTCTTGAAGCACCAAAGCAAAATTTTTCTACATTATTGTTGACAGTAGTTTTCTTATGATTTTCTACGAGATAGGGGACATAACACTGTTTTTCCCTCCCTGGGAATTCCTTTATAAGGGGCTGAATTTATACATTATATAGGTTCATGTAGAAATTACAACACAAATAAGTCATGCTGAATATCCCCTATCTTGCTAAGATTCAAAAGGGTATATCATTCATGAAAGGAAATGTTTTGATGTTTTTGGTAGCTGTTGAAGGAAATGTATAGAATCAAGCTAAAGTAGAGGTGCTTAAATCTGGCCTGTGAGGCCGGCCTGGAAATATCAAAGGACTGGCCTACGGTGCCTCTGGTGGCTAAAATGGGCTGTGTGCATCCCCCACCCGTGCCTTGTTTTCACCCTCCATGGCCTCCTGTTGCACCCTGCTGGCCAAAAATGGCCTGAAAATGGCCCCAAAATGGCCTAAAAAGGGGCTTGAAAAATGACTGAAACCTGGCCTGGAAATAGGTTGAAAAACAGGCCAATCATGCTGAAAACAGGCCTCAAAATGACCGACAAGAGTGCTGCAGGAGGCCATGGAGGTTGAAAATGAGATGCAGGGAGGCTGTGCATGCCCCCACACCCCATTTTTGATGGCAGGGTGCTGCAGGAAGCATTCGTCCCACCCTCCATTGGCCCATAGAGGAGAACTACAGTTCTTTTTTTTATGAATTTTTATTGGTTTTTAAAACAAACATAAACAAACAAAACATAAAAACATCAGGCCATCTTCCATATATATACATAACAAGTGTGTTGGTTGTTTAAACAAATTTTTTTGTAGCTTCCATTTGGTCATCTTCAATTACAATTACATTATATAATGATCTCGTATTTTCATCCAATCAATCATTTGACTATACTGATTATTTCATTCATGCTTTTCAGAAATAATGCTCTCATAATTTCAAATGTCAATCTACTCAATTATCAGCACATTTTCTTAACAATTTCTCCTGTAATAGTATTTTCTATTTATTCCAGTTTTTAGTCATACAATCTAGCGCGCTGTTAATTACATTTACAATCAGGTATTTCAATCTTTACTATAAGTTTCAGGTAAAATCCAGCAAGAAAAATATCCTCTAGGTTTCAAATCTATATTGGATTCGTTTTTTGTCATTTTTTCCAGCCTGTGTGGATTTTAGTCGAGTATTTTTAGCATCCGCACAAGTCACACCACATATGTAATATGAGCCAGGTGTCTGATAAATTTCCAACACTTTTTTTGATTTATTCTTACATTCTTGCTATCCTTTGTTGGGGAAGTGCCACCTGAAAAACATCTTATACAATTTTCTTTATTATGCTGTTGACATTGGTCATCTTATAATTTGAGACCACAATTTGCATTTCTCTAAATCGAATCCCCATATCCAAAAATTCTGCCCCAACAATCATAGTTTCTTAATTGTTATCTTACTAGTTTATTTTAATCAATATCCATACATTTTTAATCACTTTTTCCATCAGTCCCTGTCAAATCTATATCTAAATCAGTCAGTTTTAATCATAAAAACCTTACTGTTTTTGGAATCTTTATCATACCTTATATCATAGGAGTATCAATACAACTACCCTAACTCTAACCCAGTAGGAATAGTCGATACCCTAACCCTAACCCTAAGGACGTTAAGCTTAAAAATTATATAATTAACATAAAAGTAGGTTTAATAGAAAAAACAGAACTATGCACAGGAAAATTAGAGGGCAAACAGAATTACTTTGAAGATGGCAAATAAACCAGGTGAATGGTTAGCATATTAAACTTGAAAGGAGAAAGAATCAAGGAAAATATATGCAAATTAAATAGATGATCAAGGTCAAGTTGCTATGGTAGTTAAGAGAAGGAAGGAAATCCATTCGAGACGTTATGGGAAACTATCATACACAAGAATAATATTGGATGAGGAAAGAGTTAAACAGTATTTACAGAATTAATCTTACGATGATGGAGTTAACTGAAGCCACTTAAGAAGCAGGAACAAATGGAAAGGCACACAGGCCCAGATGGACTTCCGCAAATTTTACAAAACCATCACAAGAACGTTGAACTTTCGCATTGCTAGAAAGTTTATGAATGAAGTTATATGTTTAAAGAAGAAGCGTTATATCACACTTGTTCCAAAAGCGGAACCGATCCCATTACAAATTCAAGAACCTGTAGACCTATTTACCGTACTAAACGCAGACGATAAAATTTTTGCTTCAATCATGCATTTTTAAAAACCAATATTGATTATTTTAAAAAATACTTCAAATATTTTATTCATCCTGATCAAAATAGATTTCTGCAAAGAGACAAAGACAACATGAGAGCTAATTTTGGACCTTTGAATACTATGAGGCAATTCCTGAAAACAAAATGGATTTGGTAATTCTAGATGCCAGAAGGCATTTGATTATGTGAATTGGGCATTTCATGTTATTACTGTTGGAACAGGAATGGGCTTTTATTAGAAATTTACCAAGCAATAGAAGCTTTATATCATGGGCAAGACGGCAAAGATAATGATAGAGGGAGATCTTGACAGACTCTATTTGACATAAGAAAAAGGCAACAAGGCAAGGGTGCCCACTGTCAGCTTTGTTGTTTTGTGTTAGATTTTGGAAGTGCTAAATAGAGACTAATTAGAGATGAAAAGAACATAAAAGGGGATGAAATTAAAAGGAAGAATTTTACGTTGCAAGGCATTTGCAGATGACCTGTTTTTATCTTAGACAGATCCACTAGAAACAGCACGCAAAATTGATAGAAAAGATTTAGAAGACATATGGAAAAGGTGGCTGGTTTGAAAATAAAATAAAGAAAGACAAAGATCTTGACAAAGAACATGCTATCAAATAAGGAAAGAACTGGCAGATTTATTGAAAATTCAGGTCACGAACAGATCAAGTACTTGGGGATAATACTTGACAGCAAAGATACAGAGTAACATTAAAAGAGAATAATATGTCAAACTCAAAAGCAGACAGCAATTAGATTTGGCGAAATGGGAAAATTTACAAACTGTCATTAATAGGAGAATATCAACAATCAAGATAAGATATATTACCCCAGAATTTTATATTTGTTTCAAACAATTCCAATTAGCTTGGAAAAGATTATTTTGAAAGTTTTAAAATAAAATCGTGTTGAATATATATGGCAAGGTAAGAAAATGAGAATAAAGTTAAAACTTTTCAAGATGCTAGAATAAGAGGTGGATTGGTTTGCCTTATTGGGAGTTTGTATTACGCAAGCTACAAATTTGATGTGGGTTAAGAGTGATAACATTAAGATTAAACAAACATGGATTGTTGAAATATTAGAAGGACATGACTGTTTTGTTTGGGGTGGCATTGTTTTTTTATGGTAAAAAAGGAATTAAAATAAGGGGTATGTTAGAACACAACTCATTATATACGGGAGTGTCTGTGGTTAAACTGGGAAGAAGATTAAAGACAATGTTTATTTGAAAATTCAGTCTGGCTATCGACTATTGAAAGCATTTTCCTATCCTATAATATATAAAAAGGAACAAACAGTTAGATATGGTGAAATATTGAATGAAAAGGGGTAAACTTAAATCTGTAGCAAAACTAGAGAAACAAGGTATATAAACGATAACTGGTTTTCATACGTGCAAATACATTCGAAGAACTACAATTCTGAAATCTGGCCTCCGAAGAAAATTCTGTTTGACGCTCCCTGAACATTGAAGCAAATAGATTTGCATGTCTGTTTGCTTTATTAAGCATTGGAGTAAAATTGGTTGGCTTGGTGATAAAAGACTGCTAAAGCTTAATATGTTGCCATTCTGTTTTCAAGGATCCTTTTCCCTTGTCAAGAACATTTACCCTACTTAAGATTCAGCACTGTTGAAATAGAAAGCTACATGCTCAAAAAATCTGTACAAAGAACAGCTGTGGACAAATGGTATATTTTTTTGTCTCCTTGCTTTGCAAAACCAATTAAGATGAAGAAAAATAGAAATTTTTGGCAATTTATCGTGTTTGATAAGCAACTTGAAACTCATTTTCTGCCATAAAAATAGTAGTACAATTTACTTGTCCCTTTCACTTACAAGAAGGAAGACAATGGGGACCGAAAGAAGACAAAAACAAAGCAGCCAAAGAAAATGCCTATTTGTTGTTCAATTCTAGTTTTCATGTACATTCCTATATCCAAAGAGTACTGAATGGTCTAATTGATATCAAATCCTTAACTTAACTTATTATCACATTAATACAGATGTGAGGCAAACATTTTGAACAGTTTCTTGGCTACTGGAATATAAAAGAATAAAGGTTTAAAATACACCACAAAAGTAGCAAAAATACCTGTATCTGTATACTTTAGGCGCAGACATTCTGGAATTTTGTTATTTTTAACTTTGACTAATTCACACCACATAAGAATATATTTTGTGATTGATTTTAGATTTAAACTTTAAAATCTTTTTAGACTCACAAAAAAGTCATTCATAACAGTTTTGTAAACAAGAGGGCACAACCAATATTTCCTTGTGACAGAAAGAAAAATATTCTTAGCTTTCCCTATGAAGTAGAGAATGATGGAAAGGAAATAAGAATCCCAGTTTAAAAAGTAAGGAGATATAAGAAACATATTCAAGATCCATAAAAGGACACAAGGCCAGTATAATGCTCAAAGTTTAGTGGAATAGGTGAACTTGAAGGCATTAGTACATGCAGGCAGATATGATAATAGTTTTTGCCGATTAACTGAAATCTGGTGGGGATTTTGTATTAATATATAAACGATCACTAACACTCTACAGAAATACAAACAAACCAAAGGATGAAAGCATCCTAGAATATGGGTCATATGAAAGGGAAAAAGAATGGCATTGGGCTATATACTACAGGCCACCCAAACCAATTAGCAGAAGAAAAATAATAAACTCTTTGCTAATCAATTAACATAATGTATGTAGGAACATAACCGCATGTAGTAGTGGGAGACTTTAACGACCCTGATTATCGTTGGGGAATTCAAATTCTGCAGCAAGTGGGAGATCAAAATATATTTCAACCAATTTAAACTGATAAATTCAGCTCATCCAAAAGGTTCAATGAGGAGGAAACTAAAAAAAAAGCTATGCTGGATCTAATTCTTACAAATGGAGAAAAAAAAAAGAGTTTGAAGTTTGCTGGGAACTTTGGTGAGAGTGACCAGGTCATTACTGGAATTCATGGTAATGCAACACACAAGAACAGAATGTAATTCTAACCAGTATCTTAAACCTTAAAAGAGCTGATTTTAAAAAACTCAGAGGCCTAGAGCAAAGTATTTCATGGATTAAAAGCTTAAAGGAAAAACAAATGAAGAAAGCATGGCGAACACTCAAAAATGATGATCAATAAAAGCGCCTAGTCCAACCACAATGCTTACCTGCAAAGAAAAACAATGAAATCAAGGAGAAATCATCATAGTTGCACCAAGATCTCTGATAAAATGAAACGACAAAAAAGGATAGAGTACATTAACAGAAAGAGGCGATAACGTAAACTTAAGGCAGAATATTAGCAGATCAGCCTGGAATCTGCAAAGATGAAGTCAGGAAGCCAAGAGTCTCAGAATAAACAAAGGCTTTGCAACAGAAGTCAAGATAATAATGAAAGTTTCAACATATAGATAATAAGAAAAAGATCAAGGACAACAGTCAGTTCACTAAAGAAAAAAAGATGGCAAGGAAGTAACAGGCTCTAGAGAAAAAGCTATGCTGTTTAACTCATTCTTTGCATCAGTCATTCAAGAAAAAAAACTGTAGCCCAACCTACCCAAAATATAAACTTGGAGAAGGCAAATGAGAAATAAAAATTAAAATAAGCAAGAAAATGGGTAAGGAACACCTGTCTGGACCTGATGATATGCAGGGTGAAAACTCAAAAAATTAGGAATATCGTGCAAAAGTTTATTTATTTCAGTAATGGCACTTAAAAGGCTGAAACTTAATATATGAGATAGACTCAATTACATGGCAAAGCAAGATAGTCAAAAGCCGTGATTCTGTCATAATTGAGATGATTACGGCTTACAGCTCATGAAAACCCAAATCACAATCTCAGAAAATTAAAATGATTGTGAAAAAGGTTCAATATTCCTATGGCTCAAAGTGTCCCAACTCTAATCCAGCCTAATTAAGTTCATAACACCCGCAAAGGTGTTCCTGAGGCCTTTAAATGACTCTCAGTCAGATTTCAGTAGGAAGCACAATGAATGGGAAAAGGACTGGCTGAACTGACAGTTGTGCAGGAAAAACCATCACTGACACCCTCCATAAGGAGGGAAAGCTTCAAAACAGGTAATTGCAAAAGAAGTTTGGCATGTTACCATAAGTGCTTTATCAAAGCACATTAATAGAACAGTTATATGTGGAAGGGAAAAGTGTGGAAGAAAAAGGTGTGCAGCAAGGGATTGCCGCAGCCTGGAGAGGATTGTCAGGAAAAGGGCCATTGAAAAGTGTTGGGGACTTTCACAAAGGAGTGGACTGAGGCTGGAGTCAGTGATCAAGAGCCAGCCACACAGAACAGATTCCTGGACATGGGCTTCAAATGTCGTCAAGCCATCTTTTGTTGAGTCACTCCTGATCAACAAACAACATCAGAAGCGTCTTTACCTGGGCATAAAGAAAAACAGAACTGGTCTGTTGCTCTCGGTCCAAAGTTCCTCTTTTCTGATTAGAAGCAACTTTTGCATCTCTTTGGAAACCAAAGGGACCCAGAGTCTGGAGGAAGAATGGCACCACACTGCAAGATGCCTTGAAGTCCAATGTGAAGTTTCCACAGTCTGTGTTGATTTGGGGACCATATCAGTCTGCTGGAGTTGGTCCAACTGATGCTTCAATTAAGTACCAGGCATCAATTTGCAGCCATGCTATCAGGAGATTTGGAGCACTTTCATGCTTCCGTTTCACAGAGTGAGCCTTTATGGAGGATTTTGACTTTATTTTCCATCAGGACTTTGGCACTCCCATGCTGCCAAAAAGCACCAAAATCTGGTAGATGACTGTGGGATTACTGTGCTTGATTAACAGTGTGACACTCGCCTGACCTTGAACCCCATAGAGTAATCTATTAGGGCATTGCCAAGAGAAGAGTGAGAGAACATGAAGACCGAACAAGTGTTAGAGGAGTGAAAAGCTGCGGTATTGAGCATTCCTTGGTCTTCCATAAACAACCTCAGCATGCCACAGGCTGAGTAGCCACGCCACCACATTGAGGCAGTCATCTTGCTGCAAAAGGGCCCAAACAAGACCTGAGTAATATGCATGCTAAACTTTTCAGAGGTTCTGATTTTGTTCTATGTTTACAATCCTTTGTTTTATTGATGGCATGTAGATATTCTCAATTTTTTCTGAGATTGTGGATTTTGGGGTTTTCCTGAAGCTATAAGCCATAATCATTTCAATTATGACAAATCAACGGTTTGAACTATCTTGGCTTTGCATGTTAATGAGTCTATCTCATTATATTAGTTTCACTTTTTAAGTGCATTACTGAAATAAAATTGAACTTTTGACAAGTATCTAATTTTTCGAGTTTACCTGTAAATCACTGGGACCTGATAGATTACATCCCAGAGTTCTGAAGGATCTGGCCAGATATTATCTCAGAATCATTTTACCATACTTTTAAAAAAATGTTTAGAAGCAACCGGGGGAATTATTAGAGGATTGGAAAAGAGCTGATGTTGCCAATCTTCAAAAAAGGTGGAAAAGCCAATCCAGGAAAGTACAAATCAAGCCCTTAGCATCAATACATGGAAAATACAGTAAAATAATAATTAAAAAAAAAGATCTGCGAACATTCTAAGAAACACAAGTTATAACTTAGTAGCCAGCACGGGTTTGTTAAGAACAGAACATGCCAAACCAATCTTTTTTGCATTCTTTGAAACAGGACTAAATTAGAGACCAGCAAAATTGCCTTGGACATAGCATATTTAGAGTTCAGCATGGCATTCTACCAAAAATATATCACAGCTTTTCTTCTTGTAAGTAGAAAAATGTGGGGATAGCAACATCCATCACCATCAGATGAAATTGGAGACTGATAGACTCCCAAGTTATTGTGTTGTAAAAATCACAATCATCAAATCTCCTGGAATCACGCAAACTAACAAATTTGTAAGAAGCTGTGCCCTTCCTGTCTCTTGCATAACAGGAGAATGATTTTTTTAAAAAAGCATGCCAAAGAATTAAGGATATAGAAGCACAAATTGATATAGCTATCCTTTAAGGCCTGGTCCCACCTGCTGGCGACGGAAACACAAAACGTATGCATAAAGGACACAGCGGACGAGCAATAATTCGGGGGGTGGCTCCATCCGTTGTCATCCACTCAAAAAGGTGAAAAATGTTTGCCATAAACAGAACGGAAACAGAACAAGAAAAGAACGGCGTGCGGGTAGGATGTAGCGGGGATGTATAACGGATGTTTCATAGGAAAGCCTAGCGGATGAAAGTGGATGACACTTCCGAAGGGGTTCGCGGGGATAATTGCGAAGCGGGCGCCATAGCGGACTGAGAAGCGGATGCATTAAAATATGCCTAAAGGAAAGAAAGGGGATGCGTGCGGATGTATAATTCAGATGCCGAAACCATTGCACTGTCGCATCTCTTTTCTATTTCGTGCTACTAATGGCTGCTTAGACGTTCTGGTGTACTTTGTTTTTTTTGTTTCCTCCCTCTTTCCATTTTCCGAGCTGCATGCAGATGTGAAGTTGCGAGGATGTCCAGAGAGTGAAGAGAGGATACAGCAGATGTTTTAAGCAGATTGATAAACGGACATAATACACATTTGTTCGAGGATGTCGAGATTTACATCGTACATGGCGGAAAAGTTTCATCCGCTCAAAAGTTTTGTGGCAGCTCAAAACTTCTTGAGCAGATGAAATCTCAGTGAACGGATGCTCCAAAGGAATAGAGCATATGAAACACATATGCACATGAATACACAACGGATGCATAGGGTTTTCGTTCCAATGGATGGCAAGCTTTTTTTAACGTTTTACATCCTCTTTGCATCTGTAAGTGCAGTGGGACAGGGCCTTAAAAAGTAAGGTGGGTAATTTGAAATGGCTGAGCAAATGCAAACATACTTTTCAGACAGCTATTTAAAGTTACAACTGCCAAAACATCTGCGGGAGATATTTAAGCAAGTGAAATTCGAAGAGTTTGACACAATGGTCGGATATGGGAGATTCCATTCTATACCCTACAATGGATGTCTCTGCATTTGCAGAGCGGCAGAGGTGGAAGACCTGGCTCACATCCTATCTGATAGTTGCCTGTATAAGAGGGTGAGAGACAGGTACCTTAATCTATATATCAAACAAATGACCCTTTGGGAGCTCCATATATCAAAGCAACTTATCTTATGTGCAACCAAAATCTGAAAATAACATTTAACACAGCATTGTACTTAAACAAAATGGTTTGATTGAAATTGGCATATGTGGGACTGGTTGGGGTAGATTGTAGGGGTGATATTGAAATATAATTTAGCATTTTTTATTTCTCTATATATTAAATTATTGTATTTTATTCAAATTTCATTTTAAATCAAATTTTATTCCAATTTCATTTTAAATTGTATTTTATCCAATTCCATTTTAAATTGTTTTTATCAGATTTTGCTGATAATTTGTGTCTGGAACTCTGCACTTTGATATGGCCCAAGGGCTAATCAATAAAGTAAATAAAATGCTGTAAACCAGATGTAAACACTTATAACTGGCAAAAGCTGCCAAAAATTGAAGTCATATAATGTAAATGATTACAAATATAAGCCAGTGTTCAAGCACCCAACATGACCATGGTGTTTATAGTCATCAGAACTCTGAAACCGGATTGTGAGTACATTTTTGGGAGTTTCTTGTAATTTGACCAGTTGATAAGGATGACAAACTATATACAATTTTTTAAGATCCTCATGACCTCCAGTCTTCCTACATTGACTTTTTTTTATAGCTTCAACATTACAAAAACCTTTATTGGATTCTAAAACAGAACCAATTTCCCTTTCTGTTCCAGATGTTATCATATTTGCAGTGGCAGCATGGGAAATGCCATGTTGGTATTCGCAAAATGATGTTTTATGTAGTAATTCAGTCATTCAGAATGGAGAGGACAATGTATTAACACCAGAACAGTTGCTTTAGCCTCATCCTTGCACATGATAACTAAAAGGATCAAGCATAGTAACATTGTGACAGTTGTCTTGCTTCTTTATTTCATACACCCCTTACAATTGATATGCATTTTTTTTTCTAAGTATACATTGTCTTATTGGTTTTAAATATTTGACAGATTTTAAAGGACTTGAATGCTGGTACTATGTTTATAAACAAAGAAGTCTTTCATTTGCCTATTCCTTTATTTTTTGGTACAATACACTAAATCTGCTGTTAAGCTATTAGAACATTCACATCCAACACTAGGAGTATCATACAATCAAACTGGTGTCAAGGTAGAAATTTTAGCGGCTAAGAATATGGAAGAGACTGACCTTGTTCTCTGCATGTTAGCTTTACACTGAACAAAACAGATGGCATTTTGAATTATTCACATCAGTGAAAGCTTATAACTGTTAGCATTGGTGACAGCAATAGAACATGCATACATGTTTTTATATCTTTTTTGTCCAATGTATGACCTGCTAACACTTGAAAGATTTTCTTTCTTAAATTTGTTCATTCTCATGAGATATTCCTACTTTTTTCCATAATATTTCATCTGGTCCAAAAGGGTAAATTAAGATTAATTATTTTTCCATGATTCACTAGGACATGCCATAATGATTTATAGAATGAGAAATACTACAAAGAATTCAGAATTTCAGACAGTGTAAGATTTTACTATATTCTGATAAAATTTGTTTTCTAGGTGGACTATATATCTGTATTTCTTGCTTCATTTTGTTAAGATGCAAGTGTAGTGTATTTAGTTTTTCTGTAAAACAAAGTAAATTGAAAATGATATCAGATTAGAATAAAAATCTGTAAGAGTTTAGGAGTAGAACTTTAGATTATGTTCTGACTCTTGTTTTACCTGATACAAGGTCATTCTTAACTGGGGACTGATAAACTTCCATTTTGATGGAAAGAAAGAATATATGGATGGTCTATAACTCCTTTTCATTATTTTATATTTTATTACAATATTTTCTATTATGGTTTATACAATCAACCAGATGCTCAAACATATTGCATAATATTGAATGCATCTTTTTGGCAAATTTTACAAGGTTTTTTTCTGTGTGTGACTGACCTGTTGAAAAGTTGTATTTTCTATATTTTCACACTTTGCGTTACTGGTTACTGGTTAGAACTGAGTTCCTGTCTGGGCTTAACTTGAGAGTTATATCTCATCTACATGAAATTCTGGCAAGTAATTGTTTTAAACGAATGATTCTACATTATGGTAGAAATTATGTTGGGGACAGCAACAATAATATGAGGCAAAAAGCCATTAGTTGTACCTTTAAGAAAGCTTGCAGTCTCCAATCTACTTTGTAAAATTTAATCTGTATCTCCTTCAGTACAAAATATATCTGGCCTACAAAAAAACCATATTTATTAGAAAATTGAACTTCCTATGGAGATTATGATGGCAATATTCAACCTTTTCAGTTAACAAGAAAGAAAGACGGGGGTGGGGGGAAGGGTCAGGGAAGGGGTAATGAGGGGGGGGGTGAGAGAAAATTCAGTAATTAAAATCCTATGTTAAAAGAGAATAAAGGAGTTTCTAAAGGACTTGTTCCAAAGCCTCACAGCGTACAGGTTACTAACCGATTTCAGATGTTACAGATGACATGACAGTGCACAATATATCATATTTATGATAAGTAGTGAATGTGCTGAATATACTAATATCATATATTAAATATTATAAGTATATAAGTCATGAAGGCTAGTATATATAGTATATAGGGTATTGTGTTTGTTTAAGCTTGTCGGGCAGGTATTTACATTTGTGCTGTTTTAGCTTCTTCGGGTATTATCCCAACGTCATTGTAGTTCTGTTAAAGTTGTAGCATCATATGTAAGTTCTGTTAAAGTTGGTAGACAACATTGTCAGCAGAAATCTCATCTGCCATCTATCAGGCTTCTGTATTATGAAGTGAATGGTCACTTAGAACTTCCAAATTTCTAAACGCACGGGAGAAAAACCCGAATAACGCAAAGATCCATATATATTATATATATATATTTATATTGTTTTTCGTGAGGTTTTCGCGAGTATTTGTATGTGGATCTTTGGTTATTCGGGTTTTTCCCGCGTTAGAATTGGAAGTATCTAGGCAACGTTTCGATGAGTCTCATTCATCATCTTCAGGCTTGTTTCAATTCTGTAGCCAAGACACATCATCTCCAGAACAAAATGCTTAGCCGATGAAACAACACTTTAAAAACCGAACTACACACTCTCACTAATTGTACTTACAGCCAATGGATTCCAAAAAAAGATTACCCACCTAATCCAAAAAGAAACCCCAACCAAAGCCAAGACAGAGACAGAGAAATGGCACCCCTCCCATATATAAAAGGCACTACAGACAAAATCAGCAAGATCCTCCAAAAACACAACATTAAAAACAGCATTCTGCACAAACAGAAAAATATCACCATCCTAAGAAACCCTAAAGACAAAATCGAGTTAGAAAACCAAGGAGTATACGAAATCCCTTGCACTGCCTGCCCACCACATACATAGGACAAACTAACAGAAGAATTAGTGCACGCATTGAAGAAACAAAAACTCAATCAAAAAAGAAGAACTGACCTCTTCCCTGGTCCAACACCTAAAAGCCACAGGACATGAATTGACTTTAAAAATACCAGAACCATCGCCAAACCG
Source organism: Laticauda laticaudata (assembly GCA_004320025.1). Taxonomy (NCBI): domain Eukaryota; kingdom Metazoa; phylum Chordata; class Lepidosauria; order Squamata; family Elapidae; genus Laticauda; species Laticauda laticaudata. Next base: position 63,050 of record BHFT01032972.1, read on the forward strand.
AACACTTCAACAACAGAATAATCAGAGAAGCCATAGAGATAGAAAAACGCCCACACAGCATGAATAAACGAGATATACCTCCGCCTACCAACCATTTGACTGCCTCATTAATAAACGAGTACCTACATGAAGAATGACACACAGACCACACCCACATCCACAGAATGCTACCACCACACTTTCCATGCAGAAAAAAGACTCACACCACACAGAAGAGGAGACACGACCACGAACCAAGAAGCCATACTGCAGCTGCACCACTACCACTTCAAACCCCTCTGACCCATACAAGAAGCAAACTGACACCCACCATGAAGATGTGGCACGACCACGAACCGACAGAAGCAAACAACAAGATCACAGCTCACCAGCTCAAATCCCCAGCAACTAAGACTAACCTGAGCACAGCCAGGCCCCCACCTAAGCAGAACACACCCCCAGCCAATCAGAACACAGCACCCCCTACCAATCAGAACACAGCCAAAACCCCCACCCAATCAGTCACACCCCCAGTAGCAGTTAAAAGGAAGAAGCAGCTGCAAGCTCACATTACTCCTGAGAAGCACAGAGCTGAAGAAAACAAGCTGAAGATGATGAATGAATGACTTCATCGAAACGTTGCCTAGATACTTCCAATTCTACGCGGGAGAAAACCGAATAACCAAAGATCCAATATATATATATATATATATATATATATTATTATATATATATTATTATATATATTAATATTATATATTATATATATATATATAATATTATTTTTTTAGATAAATTATTGTGTACACATTTCATTCATAATAGACATACATTGACAATATTTTTGGTAAATGAGACCAATCTAGCTTTAACTGATGTCTTAATATGTCAAATAAAACTGAATTGAATTTATGTTTATTTGATATTCTAACTTCAGAAGACAGCATGAAAGAAACAGTAATTAAAAAACAGCTTTACAAGGCATTTGTAACTGAGAATGTATGAGAAAAGGGTTAAAGATCTCCTGTCACAACTGCCCACCGAAGAGAGTTTGGCAGTCTCTTTTCACTATATTGTGCTTGCATTCTGATTAAAAGCCTGTTACTCAAGGTTTTCTATGGGAGTGAGTTGCAGTCAACAACCATGTATGGTATGCTTTTTTCTAGGGATTTCCTAAAATAGCTTAAATAGAAAAATACATGACAACATATGCATACTCTTTATTCATTTTCATATAGAGTTGTTCCAGCTTTTTAATCAGACATTTACAACCTTTCCCCAATTCTTAGTGTATTTTTATCCAAAAAATATTGTCTGTCATGCTTTTTTTTCTTTACTTTTTGGCTTTTACAAGCAAATAAAAATTATATTGATCTTAATCCCCACCTTAAATCCAAAGGGAGTTTATTGTTAAATAAAGTTTGGCACTATAAAGTCAAGGTAATGCTTGCGGCAGTTGGAGCAGATTACTAGAATTTTTTTTCTAAAATTGCTATTTTACAGTTGAAGATATATGAATGTGAGCCAGCCATTAAATTTAATTTAAATTTAATCTGCTATCATGCAGCTTTATGAAAAGTACTTTGTTTTTTATAATTACATCAAAAATATTTTTTGCTAATTCATCCTGCCTGCATAATTTCTTCCTAAGGACTCTTGACAGTATAACAACAAGTAAATCAGAGCTGGAATCCTCTTCACTTTGACTTGTATGAAGTTTGGTAATTCACATGTTAGTGGTTTACAGACAGTAGCAATTATTCAAGTTTATCTAGAATTTAAGTTATTTGTCTTTCCAATTCAATGTTTATTACTATTCATGAACCACAAGGCCATTAGGGTAGGGAGAGTATATGATCCTGGGAAGAATAAGTGAAAAATGCTAGGAGTGTGTGCCAAGAGCATATAAATTCTAGAAGGTTCATCCAAGGTTTGAAGGCCATCCCTCTACCAGCTACATCAAGCAAGCACCAATATTGGATGACAGAAATATAGCAGAATGCTTTAGTGACAAGAGCAAGGTATTTTGATTTTTTTTTTTTAGAATGATCATTAAATGAATGCCATGGGCATTTTTAGCCAAAGATGCACCAGCAAAAATTAGCAAATTGTTCTCATGTGACCATGGGACACTGCAAATATTTGTAATGGTGATCTGTTTTCAAGCATCCAAAATACAATCGTGACTGCAGGGTATGTGTTCAGCCATTGTAACTCCAAAAATGGATCACAAGTAGCTCTGGGGTGGCCTATAATATCTTCAAATGGTTTACGAGACCTGTCATAACTGAAATTTTGTACAGCAGAGATATGGAAATACAAGATAATTTAGAAGACATCCCCTACTTACAAGAACTTCTGGTATTAGAAAGTAGAAATTAGATCAGAACACTGGTCATTACTAAGTCAGAATTGATGGAATATATGCAAACATCTGGCAAGGAATAGAAGCAGAATAATTAAAGGATCTAACCAAGTGGTCGGATTCAAATAATTTAACAGCTGGTTCTCTGCCCTAATGACAGCTGGGTAGGCGTGGCTGGGTAGTCATGTAATTGGGTGGGCGTAACCAACTTGACATCACTCACGTCGAGGGGCGCCTCGCCTTGCCTAGCCTCTCCTCACCATGCCTGGCCCCACCTCACTCGTCCCCTCCCTTCCCAGGCACTACTTGTCACAGCCAGCCTCAGTTCACCTCGCCCGGCCTCTCCTTGACTTATGACCACAATTGACCCCAAAATTTATGTTGCTAAGTGAGAAATTTATTAATTTATTTATTAACACAGTTGTCAACCATCTGAATTTTGATCATGTGACCATGGGGCTGCTGCAACAGTTGTGTGAAAAATGGTGGTAAGTCACTTTTACAGTGCCATTGTAACTTTGAATGCTCACTAAATTAACTGTTGTAAATCAAGGATTAACTGTACAAAAATATAGTTCTTTGCTTGCAAAAAGCTACCCTAAATACCAATCATTAGATTAGAAATGGGGGAATACACACTGAAAATCAATGATAGCCACAGCCAGCATTTGAACCTAAACCATTCTGTTTGAATACCTTCCTTTTCATCATCAATACCTGCAATCTGGAGTTACAAATCAGGCAGGGTGCTAGAGCACCTTAAGGAATCAAAGTAGTGAAAAGGCAACAATAATTATCAGCAGCCAACTTTTGCTCATAAAATGAAACACTAGCAGAGAGTTCATTTAAGCTCTCAAGAAAGTGAATGGGCATACTTGGCCTACAAAACGCCAAGCTAAAGAGACAAATAAAGTATATAGAGAACCCAGGTTCAAGTCTCTGTCCTCCCAGATTCTCAGGATCACAATAAAATTAGTACATGCCACAGATATCCAAATAAACTTCAAGCTTGTTACTAAGCTTGTTAACATGTTACTAAGCCTTATTATCAGAGAAAACTAAACCAAATTGGATGGATGATCCACCTCCTTTAAAAAAAAGCAATCAGCAATCATGTGCCTTGGCCATGCTGAAGTGATACAACAGAAGGTGCTTTTTCAAGAGGCATAGGGACTTTCTGGAAACCAAGAAAGTCCAGTTGCCTGTTGTTGTGGCCTGGCGACAGCTGATGGAACTGGCAGCAGAGTCAGATAGCGAGGAGGTTGGGGAGGAAACTGGGCAAGTCCTGGAGGCTGAGGAAGGCTCAGACAAGGGCTCTGCATCAGAAGCAGCGATGGGGCCAGGGTAGGCTGGCAGTCAACAGCTACCTTTTGTTTCGGACAGCAGTGAGGTAGGTGAACTTCTGGAACCGATTCCCAGCCTGCGCATGCGTAGAGCTGCCAAAAGGAAGGAACAATTAAGAACTCAGGGTCAACATGGGAATAAGGCCACAGTTGGATGATGAATGGCCCCTCCCATGAGGATTAAAAGAGGAGAAAAAAGGGAAAGGGCTTTTGTAGGAAAAGACTTGCTTGTTTGTTCATTCATTCCAGTCTCATGAAGATTTGTCTGTGTAACCCAGCTCTTCCCTGTCAGCACTGCATGTGGAAATATTTACCAGGCAGCTTTCCAGGACAGATAAGGTTTGAGCTAATTAGTATACCTTTGCAATACTGTTTGCCAAGCCTCTGACTGAATGTGAATGCACTAAATTCACATTAATTTAATAAAAGAGGTTTTGATGGGACTCAGAGTTGCTTAGTGCTTTTTAGGGAAGCCTAGGACAGAACACCTCTTTAAATAAGCACCTTTGGGACAACCATGGCCTGGATGACTGAAGAACCCTCATAGACAAGAAACTCCTGTGCTCAGTGAACTGACAAAGCACCCTTTCCAACCCAGGAGAAACACTCCTTCGGTCTATTTGCATCACTTAAAGGTACCAGCTGGTCTCACTAACCTCACAAGATATCCTAAGGAAATCATCCAGATTTAAGGGAAAACCACATGCCCCCAGAAAGGCAGTAAAAAAAAAAATCAGACAGTGCCAAGCTTGCATCCTGCCTCTCAGACAGTGCCAAGCTTGCATCCTGCCTCTCAGCCATTGCTTAACTCAATCAGGCAGGCAGCAGTGGTCTGAAAAGATTACATAATTGTTTCCCACCAGTGTGTGTGGGAGACCTGAAGCCTCTTTTTATAACAAACAAACAAGCCAAAACTAGCCAGATCACTCCATTTCAAGAAGATTATGGATCAAGGGAAGAAAGAGGCACATGATTGCCCTTTCCCACCTTTAATTGGGAACAGAGAAGGCAAGGAGTGGCTGGGAGGAAATTCAGCTGTGTTGGAAATACACCACAAAGGGACAGTGCCAAGAACCACTAAAGCAGTGCAAAAAGCTTAAAACAACCCTTCCCTTTTAAGAATGTAAAGCCCTGGAATAAAAGTACCAGCAAAGGGAAAAAACTCCAGAGAACCCACTCAGGCTATAAGAAAGTCTGGACATATGCCAAGAGCCATTAATAGCTGTTACAATATAAAAAGGTTAAACAGCAGAGGCAGTTTCTGAAAACACTTAAGCAAGGCAATAAAGTTAGGCAGGATTAGGCTAGAAACAACACACAGAGGCACAGCAGAACACCTCATTCCTGCCTTCCTGACAGGATTAACCCCATAGGTGGGAAAAACAAAAGACTGTTGGAAGGAGGTTTCTTCCAACAGCCAGTTTGTCAGATTGCTCATAAAGGTAGCTACCAGTTTTCTTGAACTGGTGCAAACCATCTGAATCCCACAATGGAACCAAGGTATGCCAAAGAAAGAAACACAGTCAAGAAGAGGTCAATCTATCTACCAATAGCAAAGAAAGGAGATTTAATAATATACTGTTAACTATGATAACTTTAAAGTTGCCAGGAAAATAATGCTTGTGAACGAACATCCAGTGGAGATTAGGCTTTACATGGGAAAAAAGATTCAAGTATTCATTTGCTGTTGGAAAAGTCTAAAGAACATGAGACTTCACTGCTAATACATCATAGAATACTTGGGTCAGTCACTCTTTCTCTGGCCAGCCTAACTCACAGATTTACTGTTGTGGGGAAAATAGGAATAGGAAGCAGGGGTGGGATGCTACTGTTTTGGCCCGGTTCTATGGAGCTGGTAAGAGCAGCAGACACCAAACCGGTTTGCTGTAACCTTTTGGTCATCTGTTTGGCTCAACCACCCATCCAGGCTTTTGGCTGTCCTTTATTTCCTGCTTTTTCAACCTCAGCTGCTTTGCGCAGTACAGCTGAGGTTGAAAAAGCAAGAAACAAGAGGATTTTCAAATGCTGTGCACCTGCGCGCAGTGCTTGTCAGCTGTCTGGGCAACACAGCTGATGGCTTTTTGCAAATGCTGTACACGCATTATAAAACACATTCTCACCGAACCAGTAGTAACACTAGTTGAATCCCACCCGTGGTAGGAAGTAGTATTCTGTATGTTCATCACTTTGAGTTACTTAAAAAATAACTAATATTTATTAATAAATAAATAATAAAAATCTAATAAAGAAACAACAATACAAAAAGATGTATGTAAGTGCTTCATTGATTATAAAAAAACTTTACTTGACAGTCATTTTAGATTATGTTAAAACATGGCGATACAAAATATTGTTGTCACATCAAGCCTATACAAAGTGAAGGAAATCACAGCATAGACAGAACATGGCAACATAGATTGACTTCACGTTGACAGAGAAGTGAGGAAAAGCTGTGTATTATTGCCTTATTTACTCAAAATATAGCAATTGAAAAAAAGTGGACTGGAAGAAAGTGAGCATAATTTTAAAATTGGAGAAAGAAGTATCAATAACCTGTGCTACGCTGATGGTACTTCTCTGATAATGAAATCTGCAAATGCTAATAATAAAAGTCAGTGAGCACAACGAAAATACAGGACTATGATTACAACCATGGGTGGGATTCTACCAGTTCGCACCTATTTGCCAGAACCAGTTGCTAACATTCTAAGCAGTTCGGAGAACCGGTTGTTAGAAGAAATTACTGGCCTAATCCTGTAAGGAAGGCAGGAAGGAAACATTCTGTTGTTGCTTACAGAAACTGCCTCTCTATTAACTCTTACTACATTCTTGGCAGGACTAGATTTCATGTCTCAGGAACATCTCTGGAGTTTTTTTTCCTTCCTTTGCTGGTACTTTGCTTGTGTGGAGCGACCATTCAAAGTTACAAAGGCATTGAAAAAAGTGACTTGTGACTATTTTTCACACTTGTGACTGTTGCAGCATCTCCACAGTCATGAGAGGCCAGGCGAGGAGATGCGTTCGTCGATGTGAGTGATATTGAGTTGGCCACATCCAGCCAATAACATGACTACGAAGCCATGTCCACCCAGTCACATGACCACCAAGCCACGCCCACTACCTAAGCCACACCCACAGAACCAGTTGTTCAAAATTTGAATCCCACTCCTGATTAAAACCAAATGAATGGCAGCAGGTTCAGCAATCAGACTTATAATAATAATAATAATCAATCCATTTAGATGTACTGGTTTATGTATTTCATTACATAAGTAATTAGAGAATATATTATAAATATAAAGAAAAATTCTTTTTTATTTCTCTGTTGATTAAATAAGTAGAAGTCACATTTCATTTCCCTGTTAATAAAAAAGTACAATTGAATAAATGCCTTACGTTGCATAACAATCTATTTTCAAATAATTCCTCAATGTTTGACAAATGATGATTTCTTAATGTGTTCCTGAATGTTCCTTTTGTAATTTTTTGTCATAGTAATATGTTTTTTATTTGCTCTTCTATAAGTGTCTAAAAATTGGAACCACCCAGAATATGAGTCACTATATAAATGTTTTAAATAAATCAGTCAATTATATTGTTAACTAATTGTCAGTTTCATAGAAAGTTATGATTACTGGCTAATTTTCAGAACTCAAGAAAAAAAAACAAGAAAGAGAGAGAAGGGAATATATATAATCCACATTAATTAGTATAATTATCTTTATAGATGATTACTTGCTTGGATATTTAAGTTTTCAGCAACTATATTTTCTGAAATGGCATGTTGAGAAGAGAAGAGAAGAGAAGAGAAGAGAAGAGAAGAGAAGAGAAGAGAAGAGAAGAGAAGAGAAGAGAAGAAAAGAGAGAATAGAGAGTTTGAAGGGACCTTAGAGGTCTCTACTTAGGCAGGAAACCCTACACCATTTCAGACAAATGGTTATCTAATCTCTTCTTTAAAACTTCCAGTATTGGAGCATTTACAACTTCTGGAGGCAAGTTGTTCCACTCATAAATTGTTGTAACTGTCAGGAAATCTCACCTTAGTTCTAAGTTGCTTCTCTCCTTGATTAGTTTCCACCCATTGCTTCTTGTTCTATCCTCAGATGCTTTGGAGACTCTCTCTTCTTTCTGGCAGCCCCTGAGATATTGGAACACTGCTACCATGTTACCCCTAGTTCTTCTTTTCGTAAGAGTAGACATACCCACTTCCTGCAACCGTTCTTTATATGTTTTAGCCTCCAGTTCCCTAATCATCTTTGTTGCTTTTCTCTGCACTCGTTCTAGAATCTCAATATTTTTTTACATCATGGCAACCAAAATTGGATGCAGCATTCCAAGTATGGCCTTAACAAGGCATTATAAAGTGATATTAACACGTCATGTGATCTTGATTCTATCCCTCTTTTTATGCAGCCTAGAACCGTGTTGGCTCTTTTGGCAGCTGCAGCACATTGTTGGCTCACATATGAGTGATTGTCCACTAGGACTCCAAGATCCTTCTCACAGTCACCACTATTGAGCACATATGCTGTACCTGTGCATTTTTTCTTGCCTAAATGTAGAACCTTACTTTTTTCACCATTGAATTTAATTTTGTTAGATAGCACCCTAAAATAGTTTCGTACAACTATTTTAAAGAAACATAAAAACATATTTGGATATAGGTTCAGAAGTAAATTTAATAGTGTTCAGGCTTAGATATGTGCTGAATTAATTTAGATTCAGTAATAGGTATCTTTTAGGAAAGCAAATAATGCATTTATACTTAATTGATTTTGAAGTTTAAGGGTAAGCTAAAGTCTTCTGGAAATTTTCTTAGAATGGACGATCATAGGGCATTTTAGATTAAAAATACCACCATAAAAATACTTTATATTTGTATATAATAGTATATGCTTCTGATACTAACTACTATTGATGAATTAAGAATCATACTTTAGCGAAAAGACAGAGCTACAGATTGCCTTATGCACTTATTCAGAAAATGATTTCTTGAGTCACTTGATTTGTGACATATATCACTTTAAGTCAATGAAGTGAAAATTCCATCATTTTTTCATGTGTTTTAAATTTTTCTGAGTGTTTATTTGTAACAGGTTTTATGGATGATTAGTTTTGTGAATTGTTTCAGGAGGGGTTCCCCTCCTAGTGGGACCATTTATTACATTTTTTATAAACTTCAATTTACATTTAAACATTTCATGTTAAAGCTCTGGTACTGCTTTCTTTTTCTTTCTTTAAATTATTTGTGAAAACATATAAAACATTTTAGGAATAATCTCTTTCTTAAAAACATATTAGTCTAGTTGGCTATAATTAATTACCATTCCATAAATTTACAAGAAATAATCTTAAGAGGCTGACATTATATTTTAGCTTCAAAATAAGAACAGAATTGTTTGCTTTTTGGATTCTGTTTAATTGCTCTTTTCTGAAAAGTTGGAATGGTCATTTTATGTCATTTTAATCAATTAATGCTTGGTTGCATTATCAACCTTATTAGGGTGCAGGAATACTTTACAGAAGGTATGTCCAATCTTTGGCCAACAAGCGGCCCTGGACAACAAATAATGTGTCTCCATAAGATTGTAAACCTGTAATGTTTAGTGATATTTATATGTATACATTAACGATGTTATATATTTTATAAGTAACTCAAGACAATTCCTCTTCACTCAGTGCAACCCAGGCAAGCCAAAAGGTTGGACCCCTGTGCTCTCTATATATTATGATTTCAGAAAATCACTTTACAAAGTTACTATAGCAAGTTATATGGTATGACATTTAAAATGACACTTAGTTTACTCTAAAGCAGGGGTCTCCAACCTTGGCAAATTTAAGACTTGTGGACTTCAACTCCCAGAATTCCTCAGCCAATTTTGTTCCAATTCTGGGAGTTGAAGTTCACAAGTCTTAAATTTGCCAAGGTTGGAGACCCCTGTTCTAAAGTCATATTCAAAAGTACATGATGAAACCAAAGTGTCAGATGAACCATGAAATCCTCAATATTTTTATAACTTGTGTGAGAAGTAAATGGAATGCTTATTAAATTAACAGTTGAGACTAAATTAAGTGAGATAGATAATGCATGGCAAAATGCTATTTATATGTTATTTTTAAAATGTTGGAAATGATAGAATGAACTTTAACAGATACAGGTGCAATATTCTTCAGTTACAAACACAGTCGAAAGATCTGAAAGAACGCACTTCAGAAGAACAGACACAAAAAAAGAGACTGAAGTTTGCAATAATGTACTTTGACAAACCAAATGGTCCTTATTAGAGAATATTCTTTGAACAGATAAAACAAATATAGAGGTTTTTAGAAAATCATATCCTCAAGACCCATAGAAGATACTTTGAAAGAAAAGAACACCCTCTCTATTGTGACACATGGAAGTAACCCAAAATGTTATAGGACTGCTTTTCTGCCTCCAATATACAGCACTTTGAATGTTTACAGAATACAATGAAATCAGAAGATTATTAAGGCATTCTGGAGTGAAATATAAAATCCAGTATTAGAAAACTCTGTGGTCATAGTTCATCCACCAGGATAATGACCCAAATCAGACATATAATGTTGATTGGCATCTATAAAATCCTATGTGGTTGGTAGGTCTGGTTACTTGAGGTAATGACTGTCTTCCATATTTGCTTGGCGAATTCATCTAGTAGGCTTGGCACCCTCTGGATTTCATTAATTAAATAATGTCATCTGGCAGGATCCTGAAAGTGTGCCTTCTTTGTGCCTTCTCTCTGGAATGAAATTCCCTGTGAAACTTGAATAGATTTCACAATACTGCTATTTCAAAGAGCCTTAAATGATTGGCTTTTCACCCAGGTCTTGGCAAGGATAACTGACCCATTTTCTTCTGTTTTTATTCGCATCAGGGTTTCTTTTCTTTTGTTCTGTTTTGTGCTGTTTTGTTTTGAGGATTCTTCCTTCCTTCCTTCCGTTTTATTGATTGTTCTTAAATGTAATTTACAATTGTAAACTGCCCAACTGCTGGGGAATCAGATGGTATATAAATCAGCCAACTGTTTAGACTAACCATAATTTATTAAATATTTATGCTACCCGATATTTTCGTCATCATCATCAGCAGCAGTTTGATTCAATCTGGGACTGATTAAAAATTTAGCAGTTCGAGCCCTAACCAAGGACCTAAGAGCTGTTCAGGTAGTACCTGAGTATATAGGCAGTTCCAAGTAAGGTGGTTTTTTTGCAAAGTAAGGATATTTAGGTCTAACGAGTTCAAAATTTCCAGGTATCTAGATGGTACAGCCATTGATTTCTTCCTCCATAGTCGCTCAACTTCAATCATGATATTTCATTATTTTTTCAACCTGTTTCTCTTCAATTGCAATTGGTATTGCAATATTAATGAATCAATTTTTTTTTCTTTTTCACAATAGTAAATGTCAGGCGTACTGTGGGCCAGATGTCTGTCTGTTTGGATTTGAAAGTCCCACAAGTTCTTGACCTGTTCATTTTCAAGAACTTTGTCAACTCGATGTTTCCAGTAATTTTTGTTGCATTCAAACCCAAACTTCTGGCAAAGCTTCCAATGTATAATTTTGGCAACTTGATTTTGATGTTGTACATAATCAGTCTGAAATTTTGCTGCAGCCACTGGCAAAATCATCAACTGATTATGATTTTTATTATATTTTATTTTTCTGTTTTTATTTTACTATACTTTATTATATTATTGTTGTTATAATTTGTCACACAATCAATTAGATATTTAGACTGGATTTGGGATTATTATTCATCTTTGAGTCATTCTCAGGGACCTGGATAAGCAGATATTAAAGGCATCATCAAAGGATGTAAACAATTCCAAGTAAAGCTGTCTTTTGCAATTGACTGATGGTGATTTTGTTAATGCTGATGGTATTCAAGTGATGCTCCTGATGTTTTGAAATTGCACCCAATGCACCTATTGCAATTGGTACTATGTTTGCCTTCTATTGTCACCTTTGTTCAATTTTTATTTGCAGATCTTTGTGTTTTATGATTTTCCCCAATTCTTTTTCTTCTATTCTGTTGTCTCCAGATCCTGCAGCATTCATTATCCCCACTTTTTGCTCTTTCTTCTTGACATTTCATAAGTCTGGGATGTTATGTGACAGATACCACATACTGTTTGAATTCTAGAGTCCCAGAGCACTTTGGTATCTCCATTTTCCATTTTGTGGTCCTGCCAGTTCTTACTTGCAGGCAAATTGTATTTCTTGCAGATATTCCAATGCATCATTGTTGTTACTTTGTCATGTCATTGTTTGTAGTCAGTCTGTTCAGTCTTCTTGATGCAGCTAACTAGGCGGTACATTATTTCTTTAACATCTTTGCAGGCAGAATTTGCTCTCTGTTGCTGTGGCTTTGTATGCATTTTTTCTTAAGGCTTGATGTTGTGCAACCAAAATTAACCCCTCTGTCTTTTTAAATTTTCCTGCTTTCAGCCATTGCAAGGTCTTTTGATTATCTGCTACTTTGTGTCTGTGTTTGTTTCTCTGTGTGTTTACTAGCCATGTAATACTTCGTCTTGCTACGTCTCTTTTTTAGTCTTCATTTGTTTTTTCTTGTAGGTCAGTTTGGTAGCTCCAGTAGACAATAAGCCAGTAGACAGTAAACCAGTTCTTGATATACCAGCTTAAGTGTATGTTCTTTGTTGTCCTTCAGATATTCTTCCAATGCCCTGTTTCTTTTTCAGTTGTGTGGTGCATTTGCAACACTCCATGTCCACCAATTTTCTTTGGTAAGTAGCCTGTCAGTATCACTGCCTAGTTGAAGAGCATGATTCATTGTCATTCTTTTTTTCTAGTCTTTCTACTCAGGGCTTTTAGTTCTGCCTGAGTCCAGTTTGCTATTACAGCAGTGTATCTAATGACTGGAAATTACACAGATGTTAGTTGCCTTGGTAATATTTCCTCTGCTGAATTCAGACTTTAAGGTCTTCTTCACTCTGATGATATGCTCATTTTAATCTTCTTCTTAACCTCGATGTACTTATCGTTAGCTTGAAGGATACCAGGTATTTTTAATGATATTCCCCAGACTATTGATGTTACTTCCATAGGGCATCTTGCTTCCTTCGGTTTTCACAATTTTTCTGCTATTGATGGTGAGGGTGACACATTTGACCAGTCCAATTCCATTGCGATATCTTGGCTGTAAATATGAACAGTGTTGAGCAATGATTCCTTTTCAAGAGGTGGTTTTCCATGCAATTTGTTCCATAGTAAATACCTAGCTGTGTATTTGATGCTATAACTAATTCTTCTCCCTTTTTTTTTTTTTAGCAATAGTATGGTTAATTTNCCCTTTTTTTTTTTTTAGCAATAGTATGGTTAATTTTATTTCTATGTGGTCTGTTTGGTGATGTCCATATTTATGGATGTAATTTTGATTGTTTAATGGCTGTATCAGGAATGAATAAATAATTGGAATGGAATAATTTGCCAAGTCATATTTCTACTACATGTTGGTTTCCTAAACCATACAATCCAACTATATTTTCCTCCTTAATTGCAACTTTGTTGTTCCTCTCTAGTCACAACTAGCATACTAGGCTTTCAAGTTATGTCAACTTCAGATTGAATTTGATGATAATTCTCATCTACCTCCTCTTCACATGCATTGGTAGTTACATTGATGAGCTGACCACGAAGCATAACTGTTATTGTATTCAATTGTTGATTGCATTTCAGCCAAACATTATTCTTGCCATATCTTTTTTAATTATAAATTTTAATTTTCTTTGTTTATGTTCTGAATAGCAAACACTGTTATCTTCTGAATGAAAGTGTCCATCTAATTTGTTTTCTATTGTGTGTATTTACATTGGTTTCACATTATTTTTCATTGTTTTGACCTTTTCTGCATTCATGGTATTTATATTCCATGTTCCCAAAGTAACTCTGTCTTTGTAGTTTGAGATTTTCTTTCTTTTTTATAGAAATGGACCTCCCATAAGCTTTAATATAGCCAAGCGATAAATACCATTAGTCCTGTTAAAGAACGTAGCTCTTCCTCAGTGGCATGTTGAATGCAATCCAATCTGAGAGGCCCATCATCCACCACTAGACCAACAATCATTTAATAATTATTCTCCATAAAATTTTCTTAGTGAAAATTCAGGATTAGCCTACCATTACTTTCTTCCATATACAGTAGACTTCACTTAGCAACCACATTTATTTATTTAGCATAGGGCATGTCATATATGGACTAGCAATATAAATTAACATTTTAACTAATTAGTAGATCCCAATAAAATATAAATGTTAAAAAAATATATGTTCAAACATCAATGTGTAGGCCATTTAACTATTGAAGTGCAGCATCATTTATACAATACTGGACCAATATTTGTCCTCAGCGTACGATGTGATCTACAGTTTGATTTGGGACCCTTGGTAGTCACACAGAGGGGAGGATATTATGCCCCATTTATACAAAGAGTCCTGGCATATACCATGTGAGGAGCAAATGCTATTCAGGATTGTTTACTGCTGACATGGTAGTTCAAAGCCTGGCAGCTTTTTTGTGGAGTCATTTATATGTCTTCCTATATCTGAGCATTCAGCAACCCATTTGGCTTTTCATTGGGAATTGAAAGTTGTTGGGCAAATGTTGTGCAAGTGCCAGCGGGGGCTCCCTGGATTTAAGTCTTCCTGCTGATAAATGTCAGCTTGCACTAGTAGAACTAAGTTGTTCATAATTTTTGCCTTAAGTGTTATGTGGTCAGAACAGAAAGCCAGCAAGTTGGAAAGGTTTTAATACAACTGTTCATATCATAGAATATGATGTCTAACTTAGTAGAATTACTTAGCAATTATATTTGGGACTGTTAATCTTCATTACTAAACATTGCAGTTGCTAAGCAGAAAAATCATGTGACCACAATGGACTTATGACACAATTTCCCATTTGGTTGTTATATCACATGACTGCAGTTTGAAATTTTGGCTGCTGCTATCAACCTATTTTTTCCATGTTCAGCTCCTTGTGACAGAGTGGGAGCAAACAGGCTGATCTCAGGAATCCTCAAGGAATTCTTCATTGACTGGCCAGGAAAATGTTATTTGACCAATTAAGATTTTTTTCTGGCTAAATAAGTAGTTCCAGAGAAATCTGTAGGCCCTTTTAAAATGAAGCTGCCAGGACGGCCAAAGATATTAACAAAAAATATGACAGTGAAACAGAAGGAAGAATTAGAAAGGAAATCCAAACAACAAATAATTGAAATACCTTTGGTTATGGTTAACAGCTAAATGCTCATTGATAAAAACCAGACAATTATGAAAAACTGCTAAAACAAATACAAAAAGATTTGGAAAATTGGGGGAAACTCCAGATATCACTGATAGGGAGAATTGCCACTATTAAGATGATGCTATTTGCCTTTCAAGTCATCCCAATAAAACTAGGTAAAAGAACTTCGAAGAACTGAACAAAGCAATTAAAAAGTTTATCTAGCAAGGGGAAAAAGCCCAAATAAAACTAAACTTCTGCAAAATAGTAAGGATAAAGGAGGGTTCTGACTTCCAGATTGGGAACTCTACTATCAGGCCGCAATAGCAGTATGGATTAAAGATTGGATAAACCTAAAGAATAAAAAATTATTGACATTAGAAGAGCATGACATGCAAATTGGCTGGCATGCATTCATGTGGGAAGGGAAAAGAAAATTTACACAAAGGTCCCAATCTGGTTGTTGATCAAGGAAGCAATGGTATACCCGAATGTTTTAGATCTAGACAAAAAAGTGAGTTGTAAAGAGATATTGGATGATCAAGGGAAATTAAAATCGAAGCAGGAATTGATGTCACAAGGAATACAAATAAGCTGGTGGCCATACCTACAGATACAAACTAGATACAAGAAGGATATAGAACAGTATGAGATACACTTAGAACAACAAGAATTAGATAAAATTTTACAAGGGCCAGAGAGAAAAATGATTTCTAAAATGTATAAATATATGTTGAGTTATAAATTGGAAGAAGAAAAGGTGAAGGAAACGATGACAACCTGGGCCAAAAATTTTGAACAGAGCATCAGTTTGGAAGATTGGGAAAATCTATGGATAATAAATTATAAACTAACTTTATCAGCAACTTACAAAGAGAATTTGTACAAAATGTTTTATCACTGGCATTTACCGCCAGCGAGACTTGCAAAAATAATTCGGCAAACTGTTGGAAATGTGCCTATGAGTAGGGAAGCTACTATCATATGTGGTGGACCTGCCCAAAAGCAAAAAAATATTGGAAGAAAATTAAAAATTGGTTGGAAGAAATCACAAAAGTTAAAATTGAGTTGAAACTAGAGATATTTCTATCAGGAATCCTAAAACAGAAAATAAGTAAAAAATGATTATCCATAATACTTCATATATTTACAGCAGCAAGGCTCGCCTTTGCTCAAAACTGGAAATGCGAAAACACCCCCTTCTCCTGGATTCATGATCATAAAAAAAAACCTTGGAATGTGCAGAAATGGACAGGTTATTTATGGAACTCAGAAACAAAGAGGAGTCAGAATACTATGAGGTCTGGAACTTACAGTATAGTTGGCTGGAAGATAGACAAGAAAGGAATAAAAAGTCAAATAAAAGGATATGATAGAAGTTGGTAATATATGTAAATTTATTTGTGATAAATAATTAGAATGAAATTCTGTATTATATTTAAATAAGTGAATGAACATTTGATACAGTGAGAGAGTGAACACTGTCAACATTGTCAATTAGAGTGAACACTGTATTTGCTTCCATAGCAACAAATGGAATGTTTTGGTTTTATTGTATGTATATACATTTATTTAATAAAGTATTTTTAAATTTAAAAAAATAAAAAAATGAAGCTGCCAAAGAGCCCTGTAGAAGCTTTCCCCTTCCAGCCTTGTGCATTTGTTAAAGGCTAGGTCACACTGACCGACAGATGCAAAACGTATGCAAAAAGGACACAGCGGACAAGCAAAATTTCGGGGTGGCTCCATCCGTTGTTATCCGCTCTCAAAAGTGCCCCAAATTTGCATAAGCAGAACGGAAAACAACGGAAAGGAACAGACAGGGGTAGTACGTAACGAGGATGGTAAGCGGATGTTCGGAGGAAGCCTAGCGGATGGAAGCGGATGGAAGTGGATGACACATCCAAAGGGCTTCCGGGGGAGAATAGCGAAGCGGACGCATAGCAGAAGGAGCGGATGAGTAGCGGATGACGTGGATGCATCACGGTCGCCTATAGGATGCATAGCGGATGCGTAGCGGATGCAAAGCGTTCACTGTGCATGCAGGGAGGATGAATTGCGTCAGCTCCGCGGATAATATAAAAGTATTGCAGTCGCAAGCAGTCAGCATTCAGAGGAAAGACCTGCTGCCGATGAACATCTTTAAAGAACACCATGGTTTCGACAGTCAGGGTAGAAGAGAAAGCCTGTGCGACTCCTGCACACCCTGGCGAAGGAAGTTGACAGAATCACCACCCACCCCCTCGGCTCTGACTCTGAAGCTGCTGGGCTTTTGCTGCCTGGCTGGTGGTGGTTTTCGATCGTGCTGGCTGCTTCTCCTGCTGGTGCTAGCTGTGTGCTTTCTCCTGCTGGTGCGCGTGGGCTGTGCTTCTCCTCTCGCTGCTGCTGCTGCTGTAGATGGACCAGCCCCAAGCGCTTAAAGCACGACGCTGGCTGAAGGCTCCTGAACCGCCTGCCAGAGTGGAGGTAGGGCAAGCAAGGAGAAGTGGAGAGAGAAACAGTACTCCATTTCGGAGACCAATGAGGAGGAGGTTCTGGAAATGGCTTGAGGAGAACGAGTACCTGTATGGAGAAAGGCCACAGGCTTATCGCTGACAACCAACGAGGAAAAGCAAGCAGCGTGGAGGAGACAACGGTCCAGAGAGCCTGGGTCTACACTTTAGATTATCCTGGTCGATTGGTGGAAGGCACATGCAGCACCTGGTATGCAGGCAAGCTGCACCTGAAGAAATCTGGCCAGGCCGCTGTCAAGCTCACTGACCGGGAGATGTACGTCATGGCCAAGTGTTTGTTTAGCACAAGTAAGATTATATTACATTTGCTGTATCATCGTGAAAACTGGAAACTTTGGCCTCACAAGTGATGTGTAGAAGAGTTTTTTTAATTCCTGCAAACTATTTCAAACTGTGTTATGTGGGGATAATATTAAGGGCTTACTTGTTTCAGACATGTAAACTATTGAAATTTCATGCATTACCTATACTAAAGAAATAAACCAAATATACTAAAGTAAATTAAATGTGTATAATTTTCATAAATAGGTTTACATTTTATGGGTTAAAAGTAATCCAATTCATTATTAAAATTTGTATATTCAAAGTATAGGAAAATAGACTCAATATTTTCAGTATCTCCCATTGGAATGTTCTCATTTAAAGTGATTTTAAAAAAGTAAATGAAAACATACTGAAGTTTTACTATGTAATCACTTTTGCTGTAAATCAAAAAAGTATAATTAATTTTCAGGAAATTATGTTGGCATGAGTAGAGACTAGAGATTAAAAAATTGGAACTTCTATTCTCCAAATGAGATTATATTTTTCATTAGATTATTCTGTTAAAAACATGCTTTGATTTTTTATAGAAGAAAGAAAATCTTATTTTTAAAAAAGTTCACAAGATGAAAAGGTCATGCAATAACAAGGTAATTCTGTCTGTCTGTCTGTCTGCCAGCCTGCCTGTCTAGCTAACTACCTATCTAATTAGTTTCAGGACACTCAGTGTTAGAAAGTCTAAAGAACATTGTATCCTTGTATCATTGAACCTGCTTTCCTACTGACAGTGTTTTAAGTTTCAATGTTAAATACTTGTCTAAATTTAGGAGAAATACGTGCTTTGTAGTTTTGTTTTAGGGTTTTTTTTGTAGTTTCTACTTCATATGATGAAAAAAGTCTTCTTTATGATCAAATTTACTTGTATTTCTAAATCTATATTAGAAGTTTTTTCACATGGGAAAACATTGTTTTCTCTTTCAACTTCTGCTAGAAATCTGTGAATAATCTCAGGGTAATTCAGTAATAGAAGTACTAAAATGAAGCTTCGCTGTGACATTCCTCCCAAATTGTCATCATTTTGAGGTCCCACCCAGGTCACACAGAAAAATAATTCTATCAAGACTGATGAAGAAGCAAAGCATCTATTACAAATCTTCAGTATATCAAAAAGTGGCACATCATTTGCAGTATTTTCACAGTCAAAGCCTCCATAGCATAGTATGTGCACTATGTACATTGTACATAGTACATAATTCAGAATTAAAGTTGATTTCTACATGAAAGTATAGTCTGTGCAATTTGAATACTACTTAATATTTTTCCTATTTTCTCAAACTTTCTTACAAATGTAGGAAATATAATTCATTCTTTGATTTAACAACTATAGTTATATTTTATAAATAATGACCCTTTTTAGTGTTTCTTTGTATCTGTGCAGGAGAAAGTATAAATGTATCCTACCTTTCTCCCATTATTATATTTGATAAAAGAATAAGAAAGGATAACAATTTAAGAGAATGAATGTGTTCGGTTTGACAGGATTATGTAAAGTGTGATATTGCCTAGAAATGCAGAATATGTTTCAACTTCAAAATACCCATTTTGAAGTTTTGAGCTCACTAAATAATAAATTATTTTACCTATTTAATTTAACTATATATTGTCAGTAGCCTATAAAGATAATATTTAGTGTTAATACTTACTTCAACATATATAAACATTCTGTGTATGCTTATTCTCATGCACATTCTCAGTCAATTTTAAATTTCCCAGATGGACAGTGAAGAAAAATTGAAAGTTTTCTTTTTTATTCTCCATGCACGCACAATCAGCATGAGAAATGAGCAAAAGTATCCCCTTTATTTTTGTATGCAGCCTTGGCAGTAGTTAATCCCATATATGAGAGACATGTAGATGTACCTATGTAGAATTTTATAGCTGTCAGAGGAGATGAAAATGGCTGCCTCGTTTTAACCACATATTTCATCTTCCTCTAAAAGTAGAATAAAATTTATTTATTCTGAGTACATAAACATTACAAATTAAATGTTAAATTGTAATTCTATGATGTGTCATGTCAGATGTTTATATGTTTAGTTACTGGAATATAGTACTTCTGAAAAACATTGAAGATATGTAGTCATATATATGCCATTAAAATTTTTGTCTTTTTCAACATATTCAACATTCAGAAATTTGATCTTCATTTTGACAAGATAAAAGAGGATATGATACAACAAATATGCACGTTCACATTTTGTAATCTATTATGTAATTTAAATAAACATAAATGAATATTCGCACATAGAAGAAATACGTACATAATCTCAAATATCTCAAATTAGAATCAGGTGCATCAGATCAGGTTCATGGTTAGGAGAATAACCTGTTTTACTTAAACCTCTCAGCATTTAGTTCGATTTGCTGTTTGTTGCTGAAGTGTGTGATATCATTATGTCTATATTAAAAGAACTCTTTGAGGCTTTGGAAATAAGGTTATAGATTCCAAACCTGGAGATAGATTTTTAAAAATTGCAAAACAATTGAACAGCAATCATTCCACTGTCCAGAGGATCATTTGCAAGTAAAGAAGTTCTTAAACAGTTGCTAACTTGCCCAGGCCAGGCTGTCCCATAAAGTTCAAACCAAGTTCAGAACACAAATACTGTAAGAAGTGTCTAAGAAGTCCAGAATTTCATCATATGGTAGCTTGTGCAGGTAGCTTGTGCCACTATTTAAGTCAACAGTGCATTAACCTCTCTCATCAGTAAGAAGCTGCACAAAGTAGAACATGTTACAGTGCCAGAAGGAAATCTTTTCTGTCCAGAAAGAACATCAGGGCAAGAGTAAGTCTTGTTCATGAATACCTAGACAATGTGCTTTGGACATGCAACGCAAATATAATTTGTTAATAGTCCCAGAAGACTGGTTTGATGAAAATCAAGTCAGCATTTTACCAAAAGAATCTGATACCACATGATTTCAGGCTGCTTTGCTGTATCATCCTGGGCAGCTCACCACTATAGATTTTACTAGGAATACTTCATTATACCAAAAGATGCTTGATATTACTACAGTGTTGTTGGTCAATCTAAAATATTAATAAATCTCAAACCTGAATAATTAAGAAAGTAAAAGTCAGGTTTTGACTTTCTTAGGAGAATATCTATATGTGCACAATTATTGGCAACTATTAGTGTGCGGTATTATTATGCAACTAAATGAAAAATGAAAATTTGCCCATCTCTTTGCATCTGTTAAAGTGAGAATAATAAACAACACAAAATAAAATACTAATAAACATTCCTGATATTTCAAAAAAAATCAGTGACCAGTATACCCTTCTTTTCAATAACATTCACATGTAGGTTTATTTATATATAACATACATATATAAGTTAACAATATTCCTAATATTGTTTCTACAGTCTTATGTTTCTACACATAAAATTTATCTAGACTATTTACTGTACCTGACTGAAAGCAAAAACTATTCTAAAATTAAGTCTTAAGAACTAACAAAAGTGTGTGTGTGTGTGTGTGTGTTCATAGAAATATATAGAGAAATAGCATATCATCTGGGTTTTTTTGAAAGTACAGTTTTTGTAGAAAGAAAACTCTTGGCTGACTGAGAAAGAAGATGTACTGTAACAAAAATGTTCATCTGCATGATTAAACACAAAAATAGAAATAACTTTCTCCTAAACATTACCTTAAAATCCTTGTTGATCCTGAACTAAAACACATCTGAGTGGAATCAGTGAAGTTATCAGTTTGGAAGAAGGATTCAAATAACATATTTGATGTGGCATTCACACAAACTGGAGAACTTCAACTGGAATACGTACATAAAGTATGTAAGAGTTTATATATTTGAAATTTGCACAAACTTCTACATTCTAATAGCTTTAAAAGTTGGAAATTGAAAGGGAGTCCCATTTCTCCTTCACAGTGGTATTTGGCTATGGAAAGAATGAATAAACTTCTAATACACTGTGAGTTGATCAAACACATACACACACACACAAACACACACATATAGAGGGAAAATCTGTTTCCAACATATATTCTATTTAATTCTGTTCCAGGTAAATAATTGAATGTATCGAAGAATTCCAGGTGGTATGATCTGATGTGCATACAGAAGGAATGAAGCATGGATGTGAAAGAACGCAGACCTTATTGCTCCCTGACAAAGAGCAGAAGAGACAAGGAAAGGCGTTATACAAATTCTTCCACAGAAAATGAAGAATGCAGAGTGCCTACTCAGAAGTCCTACAGTTCAAGTGAAACCTTGAAAGCTTTTGATCATGATTCTTCCAGACTGCTGTATGGAAACCGGGTGAAAGATTTAGTCCCCAGGGAATCTGATGAATATACCAGACAAGGTAGGCAATTAACATAAACCTCCTTTATGACTGTGTACATTGTCTTCTGTGTGGTCCATTTTCTCATGCCAGTAATATGAATGATTCACCAATTGTACATTATATTGCTACCATATTGGTTTCAAACTTTAATGTGATTATTCATGTTAATATTTATTTACTATCTATCAGTGTAAAGATACACTTTTTTGCCTTATCAGTGTAAAAAAGCTATTTTGCAAAACATACACATTGTTGTTTCTAAGTTATGATATATGTATACAGTTACCTGATCTCCAAAAACCACCTGGAAAGAGATTTGATAGTTGATACGTTAATTGAAAAAGTGTTTTGATTTCTATATCAAATAGATTAATATATTGCATGATATCATACAATATTGTATGATACCATATGTGTGTGTGTGTGTGTGTGTGTGTGTATGTTTATATCAAGTAGATAAATTACACAATTTATAATTTATGAGATTCAGTATTCTTATAGATCATAAGCAGTTGGAGATAGTACTAAGTATCATATATGGTGTGCATGTGTAATGAAATATTTTGTTTATCTGATATGTAGGTGTTAATTTATTTTGTGAGTCCTTTATAGATAAAGTTTGGAACTTGGCTAGGAACCCAGAAACCATTAATTCTAGTCCCACCTTCGGTGCAAAACCAGCTGGGTGACCTGGGGCCAGTTTCTGTTGGCCCTGCAATGGCAAACCACTTGCAAAAAAAAAAAAACTTGCAAAAGAAAATTGTAGGGACTAGTTCAAGATATACACTGGAAATCAATGCTTTGAAGACACACAAACATGTATTAATTTCTTATGTGAATTCTTTGTCAGTTAAGTTTGCATTATGTACAGTATGTGTTTGCTTTGTGTAATTTCTTTCCTCCACACTTTATTGTCCCAACTTCAATCATTTGCTTTCTGCAAGATGCAGACTTCATAATTGTTCATATTCATCATGGAATTTTTTTTTGAATGGATAGATGATGTGAGGCATAGCAAGAATTGCCTAAAAGGCACAAATACTCTTAAAACATGAAGTCTGTCATTGAATTAGGAAAGTTGGAAAAGACGAAAATGGTTCTCTGAGCAAGTTCTTGTTCTATTGATATTTTGATGATTGAATTGCAGATCATGTATAATAAACTATCAGTCCTGTTAACACTTCTCCATATGTTTTTCTCAGATATTAAATTTTGATGATGTAAGATTGAAGTATTGTATGTTTATGCAATATTAAAACAAAGCCTGCCCAGTGTTAACTTGCAAAGTATTCCTATGCTTGATTTCGAACCTTGACACCCAAGTTATTGGAATACGTCAGTTAATAAGAGGAAAATATTGACTATCATTCTTCAGTAATAGTTGTCTCATTTTTTTTGTCCGACAAAAGTTGACATACTTTTGGAGCATTTACTGTGGTGCAGGCATATCAAACTTGTGTCGTCATGACAGCATCATATCTCATATCACAATCCCCCCCCCTTGCTAAACTGTGCATCGGTGTGGCCAGCACATGACACCTCTGGCCCACAGGCTACAAGTTTGACAGCCCTGATATACCGAATACATTTCTTTATTAGATTTGAAATGCTACTCTGTGAAAATATTCAAATATTTGTATTTAAAAGTGACATATTGATGCACTAGGTAGAATGTACTTTGTTATATCAAATTATCTTCACTAAAGATGTTCTACGCTATGTGCACAATTATTAGGCAAGTTGTATTTTGGAGGAATAATTTTATTATTGAACAACTACAGTGCTCTCGGTCAATCCAAAATGTTAATATACTTCAAACCTGAATATTTGATAAAGTAAAAGTGAGATTTTGGCTTTCTTAGGAGAATATATATGCACAATAATTGGGCAACTATTAATGTGCATAAGTATTATGCAACAAAATGTAAAATGAAAATTTTCCCATCTCACTCATTTATTTGCATCTGTTAAAGTGAGGATAACAACAAACAACTCAAAATGTACAAATAAACATTTCTGACATTTCCAAAAATAATAATATTCAGCCACCTTTCTTTTCAATAAAATCATAAGCCTTCCATTCATGGAGTCTGTCAGTTTCTTGATCTGCTGATGATCAACTTTTTGTGCAGAAGCAACCGCAGCTTCCCAGGCACTGCTGTTCTGAAAGATGTACTGTTTTTCTTCACTGTAAATCTCCCATTTAAGAAGGGCCCATAAGTTCTCAATAGGGTTTAGATCAGGTGAGGAAGGGGGCCTTGTCATTATTCTTAACCCTAATCCTAACTCTGGTTTCTCATCAGATTATATAAATCTTTTATCTTTAAGGCCTTTATTGGCTAGGTACCCAGTGGAGTACTTCAATGCATGGGTTGGAACACCATCTTGCATAAACAACATGGTCTTCTTGAAAGAGGCAGACTTTTTCTTGTACCATTGATTGAAGAAAGTGTCTTCTAAAAACTGACAGTAGGTTTGGGAGTTGATTTTGAGTCCATCTTCAGCCCAAAAAGGTCCAACTAGATCATTCTTAATAATTCCAACCCATACCAATACCCCATCTCCACCTTTTTTGAGAGACACAGAGTCGAAGCAGAGCTCTGTGCCCATTACTGATCCAGCCATAGCCCCATCCATCTGGTCCATTAAGAGTCACTCTCATCTCATCAATTCATAAAACCTTAGAAAAATCTGTTCAGATTCAAAATTCAGATATTTCTTAGCCCAGTCTTTCATTTCACCTTATGTGTCTTGTTTTTGTGAAACTGTTGACTATTTACAACAAAATGTTTGATGTGATCACACCCCAATATCTTAGCAATTTCAAGAGTGCAGCATCCTTCTGGAAGATTTTTACGATTTTTGACTTTTCAATCAGTTAAATCTCTTTTTGGCCCATTTTGCCTGAAGCTGCCTAATAATTATGTATGCCCTAATGTAGCCTATGTATTGATATCCTTAGGCCACATCCTCCCTCATTAAACAAACACACATCACATGATATGCTTATAACCACAAAGCATTCAAATTTATACAGCTTAGAGGTGGAAAATATGCATAAAATGATGACATGGTAAAAATACTCATTTGCCTAATAATTGTGCACACAGTGTATTTCTTTAACACTCAGAAAGTATATGTACTGTAGATTTTTGAAATGCCAGTTTTTGATACATTTTCAATTACAACATATGGTCTGTCTGGTTTACTGAGTGACATGGTTTATTTAATAGTGATTAAAAGTGTTTGAACAGGCTTATTGGCAGATCTAATTAATTTACACTTAGCTTGTTCACAATATTTCATTAAGAACTAAAAAGAATTTGTTCCTAATAGTTTAGTGTTTAGGGTCTTGTACAGATTTAGTGTTTAGGGTCTTGTACAGAATAAAAATAATATTCTAATATTGAAATATTTTATTTATATAGACTCTTCAAAAAACATGTACTACATGTGTGTTAATTTTTAGAATTAAGGACTGATAAATCCATTGGTGTAAATTGTTTATGTTCTGTATAGAATGGTATACTCCAAATAACGTAATCTGATTGGCCAGAAAGGCCAGTGTTGGATTGGTTC
>BHFT01032975.1:8219-25272 GCA_004320025.1 Laticauda laticaudata
AATGGGGGGGGGGGTGTCTGTTGGAGAAAGAAGAACACCCAGTGATCATGTTACACAAAGGGCAGCCAGGCCAAGTAGACAAAATTCTGTAGCAGAAAATAACAAGAAGTAACACCTCCTAAATTAGAATGAAGGTAACATAGGTGAAAGCACAAAAGCACAAAGTGGCTGTTTTAGCTTGTGATTGAAAACTCCGGTTATGTCTTCGGTGTTATTCTTTCCCCCTTAGAACAGCGGTAACCACTGTCACGTTGAATTTATATATGGAGGAGTCGGGGAGTTATCTTCAGTAAAATCACTTAGTCATGCTCCAGCATTGCACATTTTTAAAAATTTCGTCCCACTCTATCTGAGATCCTTTAACAAGAAATGCTACTTACTAACTCAAGCACATCTGAACATGTACAGGGTGCATTTGCTCATCACTGAATAAAACTATCAACATGCTAACATTAATGAGAAGATCCTTTTATGATTGGATGCTATGATTAAATTCTAACTGCAGCTCTCTTTAAAAATACAGTCACCTGTCCTTCTACCATTCAAAATCAATGCAGGTAACCATCTAACTTAACATTTATACCTGAAACAAAGCTTCCATTCCACAATAAGTTCGAAGACTGGCTAGTATGTGGCAATAAACATCTTTTTCTTTTTACTAGGATTACAAGCTATAGAAATATATTGCATAGATGCAATGTTTGAAAGCAAACAGAATAATTCTGCTTTGAACCTTGTGGAGCCATATCTTCTCTCCTTCAAGCCTGGGCAAAACACAGTAAATTATCAGAGGTAGCCACAGATATTCCCCATAAGAAGAAAACAGACAACAGTTGCAGGGCCTTCTGTTGTTTACTTCAGGTTCTCATAACTGAGGCTACATACTAAATCTTGATGCAATTTAAATGCAGACTTTATGCCCAATCCCCCTGAAACTTCTTCCTGATAAATCTCAGTGAAATTAATGAGAGTTTTAAAACTAATGAATATTATTTGCAGAACATCCTAGGTATCATCCCAATATAAAATTTATCTTTGCCACAATCCGTTCCAATATGATATCTCAGTCTCATGTGACGCTTTGTTCTGGTGTGAATGTTGCCACGCATGAGTGAATACTCTTACTCTTTTAGTGGCAGCTACAATATTGCCAGGTGCTTTTAAAATTATGTTATTGGAACTCTATAAATGTTATTTAAATGTTAGCTGTCAGTAGGAGGCTGATTCATTCCCACTCTTTCTTTTAATAACATTGGGTGGTTACCCAAGCACCACACAGTTGAGTAAAAAGCCATCTAGGTCTAGCTCATGAGCTTAAAAAGTAAAAATAGAAGTTTACAAACTGTGCCTGGAAAGGAGATGCCAATGATACCACACTATTCAGTTATTGCAGTTGTATGCAGCTATGCTCTGTATCTGTTTTGTAAAAGCAACTGAATGTTTTGGCTAGAAGAATATATACTGTAGCATTTTCCCAGAAACAAGTAAGTGAGAGCTGGCAATAAGCTGCTGCAGTGAAAGTGTTAACTTGAGAAAAGAGGGCTACATTTTGCAAAAGCAAAAATCATTATGAGGCTGGTGGGGAGAGGATTTAAGAAGTCCTGCCTCAGAAGGAGACAGAGATGTCCCCGTATGATGAGCTTTATAAGTGTGTTCCTAGATGATGCTTTCATGGTACTCTGGCTCATTTTAAAGAGTAGGAAGGGATCCAAGTTATTTTGCCTTCCGACTATAACTATTACTCCTATTGTTTTTATCCTTTCTTTTGCACTGGTCTTCCCCATCCATTTATTAGAAAAAGATAGAATAGCTAAACAACACACTTTGCTGTTGGGACCCACCCTTCATTTCCATATTCTGCATCTCATGTTAACCAGTGAAACAATGTGGTACCATTTGGGTTTTTTGGTTAAAGCTCTAAAAGGGGATAGCAACACCTCACACCTAATGTGTGTGAGGAATGTGTGGAAAACGAAGCTCAGAAAGCCCCACAGAGTAGCTTTGTCCCTGTCACCACATCAGGTGGCCACATACCCTGCTGTCTCTACAGTTTTGCATAAAGGCCAACATATGTAGAAAATCATCTACAGAGAGGATGGCACAGAATTTCTCAAGGGAAGAGAAAGCAGAAAGATATGCCTGACAAATATGTTGGTGCCATTGATTAATGTCATAAATTTAATTGTGATGTATTAAATTAACGTCAAATATCAGTATCCTCAACAGTGGCAATTTCAAATATAAAAGGCAAAATAAAAATCTGGGCCAAAACAAAGCTTCACTATATTTGGTGGAAAAAAAGCTGTTATTGTCATTTCCTTGATTTCAGCCCTCATTATCAATATACTGGAATATTGCCTGATAACCAATTAATCATGGTTTAGGAAACTGTTATATAGATAATCCTCATGTTACAATTGAGGATTGTAACCACAATTGAGCCCAAATTTTATGTTGCTAAGTGAAACATTTGGTAAGTGATTAGTATCCCTTTTTACAACTTTTCTTGCCACAATTGTTAAGTGACTCATTGCATTTGTTAAGTTAGTAACGTGGCTCTTAAGTGAATCCGGCTTCCCCATTGACTTTGCTTTTCAGATAGCTGCAAAACTGATCATGTGAGCCCAGGGCAGTGCAACCATGATAAGTAAGAACCAGTTGCCAAGCATCTGAATTTTGATTACATGACCATGGGGATGCTACAACAGTTGTGTGAAAAACAGTCATAAGTCACTTTTGTCAGTGTAGTTGTAACTTTGAAACATCACTAAATGAACTGTTGTAAGTCAAGAACTACCTGTACTTACCAAGTTTAAAAGCAAGAAATCAAGACTGAACATGGGCAATGAAAAAAAGAACAATATTTAGAATAATTATTAGCACATTTTCATCCATATCCACTTCCCATAAGTCGTTAACAACATAAAAAAAACAAGCTGCATTGCACATTTGGATTGGGCAAGCTCATAATACCAATATTCTAATCACCTGTTTGATCTGAAGTTGATAAAACCTGGGCAAGAACCTTCATATTTCCAAAAGGAAAATGTATGAATAAACAAAAAGCAAAATGAAACAACCCTGGCCATTTATTTATTTATTTACAGCAATGGCAAACAAGATAAAAAAAACAGGCACATTGACCAAATATAAAAAAAGTAGTTTATCAGTTATAATATGATTTGAAATGTCAAAGCTTAAAAAGAAAAAAGGGGGAAGTGATTAGATAAAATAAAAATGACAAAACATAAAATAAAAACAAAGAGAAGTAACTGAAATGAAATGATTGTGTGTTGGGAGAAAGAGAAGCTTTATTTCTTACCTTCAGACCAGGATGCCACTATCTCCAATATAGTTGCCACATTTTTTATCTCCAAAGATTTCTGTAAGAAGGCATAAATTTCTTAATCTTGGAATTCTGGCATTTTCAATTATTTCATTTTTAAAAAATGGTTCCTAACTTTTTAGGTACAGTAGTATATGCCTGATACAATATTTTTGTTGTATTTGGTCAGTGCTTCCATGTTTTTATTTTGCTGATTGTTGATTACAAATGAAGAAATAATCACTTATTTTTGCCCTAATGTAAACAATGTAATTTAAATGTAAACAAACTTACATTTGTGCTGTTCAGCTTCCTTCGGGTATTATCCCACGTCATTGTAGTGCTTTTAAAGTTGTAGCAACGTTTCAACGTTTTAAAGCAACTTTAAAAGCACTACAATGACGTAGGATAATACCCGAAGGAAGCTGAACAGCACACATGTAAGTACCAGCGAAAACTTAAAAAAACAAACTTACATTTGTTTAGTGACTGAAAAAGATGACTTATGATCAGTCCTCACACTTACAACCATTGCAGCATCTCCGCAGTCACAACTCAGGCACTTGACAATTGTTGCACTTTTATGATAGTCACAGCTTCCCATGGTCATGTTGTTCTGTATAAAATAGTTGGCTCCAAATAACTCATTCTGATTGGTTACTAAAAACTAAAAGGGATTGGTAAGGAACCAATCCGAAGCGCACAAAGGCGGCAAAATCAAAATGAATGTCATTGGCTACAAGCCGGCAACAGGGAAAAGTATAAAGGGCTTCGCGGCTTGAGCCAGCCAATGTTCCGTTTTACTGATTGTTGTTGGAATTAAGACTTTGTTGTTGGAACCCGGTCTACCTCGCGTTTTTCCGGACAGAACACATGTGATCATTATTTGCAACCTTCAAACAAAGCAAAGTCGAATGGGAAAGCCAACAGGAGCAGCAAGTTGTGGTCACAGGATAACTTAACAATCATGAATGATTCCCTTAATGACTACAACTGGGACTGCCAGGAATGCCATCACTAAGTGGGATAGTCATGTGACATTTCGCTTGAAAATTATTTTGCTTAGTTTGTAGTTTAATTAGGATTGCTAACTGAGGACAACCTGTAAAGTGTCAGACTTTTACACTGCAATAGTTACTCAGCCACAGCAGAGACTCAACATAATATCAAATATATCACAAAAGGTCTGTCAACCCATAGGTGTCCAATAAAAAGCCACCCACACAGAGAATGCCAGGAATAAAACAAGGGGGCCTAGAATAGGTCTGCATAAAACTGAAATATTGTATCTTGAAACAAAAAGCTCTAGTTCTAGGGGTGCTGCCAGGTTGATATTGGGCCAATCACAATTTAGCAGAACTGAATGCTAGACAGTTCCTGGAAGAGAATTATCACCCCTTCAAGGTAGGCCAGGTCAAGAAACAAACACTGCAGGGATTTAAAAACAGTTTTATCATTTTTTTATCATGATCATAACAGAATCTTGAAAGCTTGTCCCATCTTATACTAAACAAAATCAAGGCATGGTTATTTTGAGTTTCTTTCTTGTGGTTCCTTCTGTCTCTGGATGGTATACTCTATTGTCCAAATATCTCATATCTTCCCCCAGTTTCAAATACCCAGTTTACAGGAATAT
Organism: Laticauda laticaudata; assembly: GCA_004320025.1. Lineage (NCBI taxonomy): Eukaryota > Metazoa > Chordata > Lepidosauria > Squamata > Elapidae > Laticauda > Laticauda laticaudata. The sequence goes on from BHFT01032975.1 coordinate 13,181, forward strand.
TTTTTTTTTACCCTGCATCCTCCACCCAAAATCATTTTTGCACACTTGATTTTATGCATGGACCAAAACAGTTGAAACATTCATGTTCTGAGTTGACCACAGCTCATCCAGAATTAGCTGTTCCATGCACAGAACCCTTTGTACATGGAACACCTTGCATATCCCTAAGTCCCTGCAATTTCTGACTTTATGTCCCAGCTGGGACTCAATCAAGCAGAATGACAGGAAAGGTCCATCAAGCAAAACTGGTGCATGATGGTGCCAGCAACTGCCTGATTTTGCAGCACTTTCTACAGGCATTGTTTCTCTCTTTAGGGCCTCATTTCTCCAGCAACTCATTCCTGCTTTGCTTTAAAAGGAGAGGTTTCCTGCTGTTTGGTCCAATGGGCAGTTTTGTCCTATTTTTTCTCCAGCCCTCTGCATCTCCCCTGGCCCTCTGCCTGATTTAACAAGGAAAACCAGGAGTATAAATCCTGCCTTCTCTTGCTGAAATGACCCCAGAAAGATAATTTAAATTGTAAAATAGAAAAGAATAGAAAAGAGGGGCAGGGAATCCTCTTTATTGCCTCTAACAAAAAATAATGGGATTTTTTAAAAATTGAATAGCATTAGATATAATGAGTTTTGGACAGAGAAGAGTTTCAACTATCTTTTGCACTTTTATCAGATTCCTTCATAATCACAGGCAGTGTTTTTAACAGTAATTTTATTAAACATGACATTTATAATAAAAAAAATTAATGCAAACTTTAAAAATTGAAGAATAAAAAGAAAAAACAGTTAGGTGCAGAAAAAATAGAAAAAAATCAAACAAGGATATAGTAAAAAAAAAAAGAACAGAAATATATAAAGACATTAACTTCCCCCTTCATCACCAATATAAACAATTTCAGTAATTTATCAATATCACATAAGATAGATAACTTTATTGTCTTTTTTATTGTGAGCACATTGGCCCACATTAAAAATGAAATTCTGTTGCCTGTCTCAAGAGAAAGTGTATATCTACCAAAACACATACATAATATACATATACACACATTATATACATAAATATACACCTGCACCATATAATACATATATTAATCACTGTCCATTCTGAATACATAGTGGAAAGAAGAAACTTGAGAGTTAAAGGGCCTGTCACATAGGCCGACGGATGCAAAACGTATGTAAAAAGGACACAGTGGGAATGAGAAAATGTATCCATCCATTGTTATCCGCTCTCAAAAGTGGCCCCAAATTTGCATAAGCAGAAATGCGGACAACAACGGAAAAGGAATGGATGGGGGGAGGAACATAAGCCAGAGGAAAGGCGGAAATCTCCACGGAAGCCTAACGGATGGAACGGATGGAAGCGGATGGCACATCCGCAAGGGCTTTCCGGCGGGAGCACAGCGAAGCGACGAGCAAAACAGAAGAAACGGATGCAGAGTGATTTGCCAGCGGATGAAGCGGATGGCAGAGGGGAAACCTAGCGGATGCCTAGCGGATGAAAGCGTTCACTGCGCATGCAGGGAGATGCATTGCGTCAGCCCGCGTATAAAGGGAAGCAGCTCGCAAGCAGGTCACCATCAGAGGATGAAAGCCCTGCTTGCCAGACACAGCTCCAGCCAGCCAGGCCAGCAACAAAACCATGGGGGGAAGAAGAGGGAAGCCTGTGCCATCTTCTGCCAGCCTGGCAAGAGGACAGGCCACCATTCCCCCCCTGGCCCTGACTCTCGCTTCTGCTGGGGCTTCTGCTGCCCGGGCTCGCTCTTCTGGTGCTGGAGCTTCTTACTGTGCGCTTGCTCCTGGTGCTTGGTGCTTCTGCTGGAGCTTAATCTGCTGGCGCTCCTCTGTGCTGGGGCTTCTGCTTGCACCTTTACTCTGCTGGCGCGGCTCCTGTGGTTGATGCTTTCTGGCGGGTGCTTACTCGCTGACGCTGCTTCCTGGTCCTGCTGGTGCTCCTGGTCCTTTGCTGGTTGCTGCTTGGTGCTTACCACTGCTGCTGCTGATCCTGGTGCTGCTGGTCCTGCTTTGCTGCTAACTGTTGTGTTGCTGCTGCTGTGCTGCTGCTGCTGGTGTAGGTGGAGCACCCCTACTATCTCAAAAGCCCCTCTATGAGAGCCCAGCATGGCCCTGCCAGAGGAGGAAGAGGCATAATGCCGAGAACGGAGAACGGGAGAGGAGGCAATACTGCATCGAAAGAACATCGAGGATGAGGTGCTGGACATAGCTGAGGAGAACTGTATCTAGGCGGAAAGGACACAGGTTCTCTCAGACCACCAAAAGAAGCAGACTGCTGGAGAATAGAAGCGGAGTAGCCTGGGCTACACTTCGAGCTGCTCTCGGTGGTGGAAAGACATGCACACCTGGTACGTGAAGCTGCACCTCAAGAAAATTCGGGCCAGGCCACGGTCAAGCTGACGGACCGAGAGACTACGTGTGATGGCCAAGTGCAGCTTTCTTGAAAGTGAGATCCGCCACCGAGGAGCAAGCCCCTCTGACTACCCGCTCTCTCAGGAGCCCGCAGAGAGCCAGTCCTCTTCTGGCCAAGAGTCACTCCTGTGTCCAGGCAGTATCTATGTGCGTCCCAGCGATGGAGACCCCCCCAAAGCGCACTCCCTTGTGGCGGACGTGTGGAGGACCCCCTGACGCAGTGGGAGCAAAGGAGAGGGCACTTCCACAGAGACCAAACTCACATCCACCCCCAGCTCACCTCCAAAGAAAAGCAGCAGAGAGCCAGACGGAGGGCAGAGCCACACTGGTTTACCTGTGGAGATAAGACACCCATCAGAAGCAGTGTAGATCTCCTCTCTTCAGCTGGTACACAACCGACATACATCCTCAAATCGCAAGGCCCTTCCTCACCTGGACGTTCAAACCAGACCCTCTGGACATGTCCGAATCACAGTAACAGGTTGATCAAGGACAGGATCACCGGTCTTCTTCACAACCTCCAAAACCCAAGCTGAACCTGCTCCCACCCAGTCCAGAATGCTCCTCCCCCCAGGTGATGTCACTTCCCTTCCAGCGCTTTCCACAGGCCCTCACCTCCAGGCTACGTCTACAGGAGCTGCAGCAGCACAGGCACCCTGTCCCAGTCAGGCACAGGTTCACATTCTATACGCCACGTTTGCCACCGCATGCCACCCACGCCCAGATGCCAACCCACGCCACGAGATGCCACCCATAGCCCACAGATGCCACCCACGCCTCACCTTCCACTCACCTGCCAGACCAGACATCCCCACTACACTCCTCCTATCCTCCACCCCCAACAGCCAAGCCCGGCCTCAAAACATCTGTCATCGGTGTTGGAACTGACACCCCATGTCATGGAAGGAAGGGCGCTCTCAACCATCAACATGGACTGAGCCAGCTCTCTGAGAGCTTCCTCCACACACCCTTCCCTGTTGTCTCTCGGGGCCAGCACGCCCAATGGCACCTCGGACCAGCAGTCCCCAGCAGCAGACGCACTTCACAGCACGCTGGACCTTTCACCGAGGACCGATGGGCACTCTCAGATGACTGATAGAGAGGTGCAGAGAATGGCGTTGCTACCTGATGACTTTATCTTTGCTTGGGACACTTGGGTCATTTTCTTTACAGTCTTGTTATTAATAAAGATGTATCTTTGCTTCAACACACCTTGCTTCAATTTATTTTAGTAAAAATAAAGTTTGGTGGAAACTTTAAAATGTTTAAGCCTTTGAATACTTTGTGGGAATGGGTTAGATAGCAGTGGATGGCAGGGATACCTGTGGAGATGGGTAATAGCGTGGGATGGGCAGGATACCTTTGGATGGTAATAGCTGTGGGAATAGAAAAACCTCCAGTGCAGAGCATAGTGGGGGACTGTTATGTTCCACCTCCCAAGGTGCCACACCGTTGGCCTTCATTATCAATAACAATGTAAGCATTGATGCCACACATTTCAACATAAACACAACTCTTTATTAAATGCCCTGTTCATTGTAGGTCAGCGTCAACATACATGCGACAATCTCGATCAGTTGTGATGAGAACAGGCTGAAGGGATAGATCCATAGACATCTATGCATCCTGTCTTGCCACTCCACTGCCTCCAGCTGGGAGTTTGCACCAGTGTTTTTAGAGTTGGCGGTGCTTCTTCCCTTCACTAAAGCTTCTGTTTGGGCCTTGCACATCCACAGTAGCTATTCAGGTTTCGCCCTTGCCTCCATTCCCCAGGCTTCCATGTTCCCCATTGCCCTGTTGGAGCCACGAGCCTGTTATGCAACACTGGGTAGCGGTGTGCGCATGAGATTGTGACAAGATGCAGCAAGCTTCCACAATCCTCCTCACGGTCTGTGGGCGATCTGCATTGGTGGTGAGAAGTACCTTTTTGGGGAACCTGTTGGCCAGGATTGCAAAGGCGTTCTCCAGCACCCTCTTGCCTCCTGGACAGCCTGTAGTTGAAGTCCTCTCTTCACGGTGACCATCTGGAAATGTAGGGCTTCACAAGGTACGTTCTCAGAGGAGAAGGCGTCATTCCCCCAGGATGAAGTAGGCACATCTTGTGTGTCGTTGGGCAGGGGGTCTGGATCTGTGAAGGCCCATGCAGAGGTTGCGTTCCAGCCCCTCCTTTAGGTGACTGGCGTTTATTAACCTGCGCATCTGAAGATGAGCTTTGCCTGACAGCATCGATGTACATGAACTTGTTAGTCAGCATCGACCATGGCGAAGAGGATGATGCTGAAGAAGCCCTTGTAGTTGTGATAAGTGGACCCGACTTGGCTGGAGCTTGCAGGCCAACGTCTTGCCATCTAATTGGCTCCAACGATGTGGGGGAAGTTCCACTTCTGATACACTGACTCTGCAAACTTCTTCCAGCCTTCTTCCAGTGAGGGCACTGAGCAGCTCCTCAGGTATACTTTGAAGATGGCCTGCACCACTTCTCTGACCCACAATGCTGCATGAGTGTTGTGTGGCACCCTCCAGCCGTATGCATGCTCCTGTACCGTGGTCCCGGAGGCCAGGTGCTCAGAGTCAGTTGCCACCTTGATCCCAGGGTCCGTGGGCTCGGAAGTTGTGCTCTGCTTGTCAAACCTGGGTCTCAAGCTGCCTCCACAAACTCGCATCAAACATGGTTGGCCTCCTCATGAAGTCTGGAATGCACAAGTGTCTTCTGGTTCCTCAGCTCCACATCAGCTTGTTATTAAGTCTGTTACTCTGGCTTTCTTCTGGGCGATCCACTCCTTTGGACCCAGACAATTCTTGGCCGCCTCCTTTTCTTCGCGTAGAACAGGCTGAAAGAGCCTGTAGATGGTCTCCGCACTGTTGAGAACGATTGGTGGCCTACCAAAAGGAGTGTGTGACGATCCATGGTGGAATTAACTGGATGCTGTGGAAGAGCAAGAGCAAAAAGCAAAGAGCAAAGAGCAAGACAAGAGGCAAGAGCAAGAGCAAGAGCAAGAGCAAGAGCAAGAGCAAGCTGAAGAGCGTCTTGCACCGCCAGGGCTGCTGCGACTGAAGTGAGATCCAGCGTGAGTTCCTCCCCCTTTTTATAGGAAATATAAGGGTTTCCACCGTTGTGTCCGTTTTGCCCATCCTCTAAGCATCCTGCAGACATCCTAAAATATCCGAAAATACTTCCCCTACTTGCGAGGTTTTTTCCAGTTTTAATTGCTTTTTATGCGAAGCTGCATCCGCTTTGATCCTGTTCTCCGTCCATGCTACTAATGTGGCTGCATGTCCGTTTCCGCGTCCCGTTTCGCTTACTCCCTTTGTCGTTTTGCCGCCTGGAGCGGATGCGAGTTATGTGGATGCGCAGCGGATGCTAGCGGATATAGGGGATGCCTAACGGATGTCAACGGATGTAGAACGAATTGTCCCCGTATGCGTGTTGCGGAATGCAGAACGGACGTGTTGGATACATTTTCCGCTCAAAAGTTTTGATTGTGCAGCTCAAAACTTTTTGAGCGGATGAAATGTCAGTAGACGGATGCTGGACGGATAGAGAGGATGAAAAACGAACGCAGTGAGTACAGAATGGAAGCATCGCGTTAACTAACGGATGGCAAGTTTTTCTCTCCATTTTCCATCCTTTTTCCATCCGTTGGTGCTGTGTGACATGGGCTTTACAAGGTAATGTTATACTTACAATATAACATTGTAACATTGTAATGCTATACTTACAGCAAATTATTTCTTCTTTCCATATCCCACTATAAATAAATCCTTAAAACATCATCATTTCAATTGTGATCAGCAAAAGTGATCACATACAACAACTTTACATTCCTTCCTTTTACTTTTAACAATCTTGATGTTTAGTCCCTTCTAATAATCTTCTAGACTTGCTTTCTTTTCATTTTTTTGGCTCTTCTCACCGAATTTTTCAAAGCTTTAACAAAAAATCCCAAATAGAATAATTGTCCAGGTCAGATTCTTCGTTTGTTATTTATATATCCCTTTTTATTATTAAAACATCAGCCAAGGGGTTGTTGTTGTTTTGGTATGTTTAGTGCAGCATCTTTTTCCACGTCATTCTTCTAGCTTGTCATTTAAAAACTATTTTCAGATCAGTCTTAATCTTGTCTGATAAAGCTTGTTCCTCTTTTGTAATATCTTTTGAACATAGTCTATCTATAGGGGCAAACACTCTTAAAATTTACTTCTTGGTCCATTGTTCAAACATGTCTTTCAATCTGTCTGATGTGAAAATATTTGCTCCATTATGTATTAGTAAGTTGAGTTTGAATGTTGTTCTTCAATTGTAACCTTCAGTTTCTTCTAGTTCCATCTACTGTCCAACTTTAAAAGTCCCATCCTAAAAATATTTTCTTATAATTAATTCAGGTTCTTATAATTAATTCCAAATTTTATTTCAAATCCATCAGGACCCTTAAAGGAAACTCACCTGTGTTTTCAGATTTGTTGATCTAAGCATTCCTAATAGCTGAAAAGCTTTTAATCAGCAATTTTAGAAAGTGATTAGAAAAGGAAATATGCAAAGGCACTGATTGTGATTTTGAAGGCACTGATTGTGATTTGAGCAAGATGGCTATTCTCTCATGTGTCAGAGGTCTAATCAGCAAAAGTACAATTTAGTTTCCTTGCAAGGAGCAATTGTCTGGAGTGCTTGTGGGTGATCTCAAGTCCTTTTCGTGTCAAGAGAGATATTACAAAGAGCCAGTCTTGGTGGCTGTTCATTTGGTCGCAATCACTGGCTCCCCTTTTAATGAACTGTCTACTATTTGCCTTTTCTTCCCTGGAAGTCTGAAGCCTTGATAATTACAGACTGTGTTAAGGTTTTCCAAGCTTCCATCACACTGGACATCTCTTAATCTACCAGCTAAGTGCAAAGAAAAGGAATGTATCCAGAATAACACATTTGGAAATCTACACAGAGGATTATCAACTAGACATAATATGGCCCTTTCGTATAGTCTGCATAAAATCTGTGTGTGTGTGCGTGTGTATGGGCATGCACGCACACATGCTCAAATATTGCAACAAAGACAACTTCTGAACTCATAGCTTCACAATTAAACTTCCTTTAAGCTCTTTAAAGATGTGTCAGTTTTGCTCACAAGGAAAATTAATGTGAATGTGGACTCTAGTTTTGCTTTCTGCATTGATCTCCATAAGAAGACATTGACAGCAATGAAATGTCTCATAATCCACGAGGTTTAGTTTCCTATATACTGAAATCCCTGACTTTTTAATCCTAGCTATGTTGGAAAGTTTTACAGATAGTTTTTTGCTGTAACAATCACATATAGCATATGCATGAAAATGTTAATTATGTAAACAAGATGGTAGTGACAGATCTACTTCATTCAATTCTGCTGTCTATCTATGTAGAATTACTTAGTTTTAACATTCCTGAAAGAGAAATTAGCTGTTTATGAAGGAATTTTAAGATAATTCCACATGGTTGATCCTAAGGATGCTTCTAGGCAGAGGGCTCTTACTTATGGAATTATTCCTTCATTTCCTCATTGAAAATTGGAAATGGTAGGAAGGAGAAGTGGAGTTAAAAATGGAAGGCAATGATGTCTGATCTGATGTAAAGTAGCAAGGCAATCTGGAATGGGAAAGAAGGCAGGGCAATTGTTTTTCTGGAAACAGCTATAGATATAGATTTTCAAGTATTTTGCCCTTTACTTCAGCATACATTGTGTTTAAGCTATGAGATGAATGCCAAGGTAATTCAAGGTAAGTTTATACAAAGAAAAGCACCCATGTACATTAAGGAGGATTCCAAATGTTATTATCATACATTGATTTCTTCTTCTACTGAAGCTCATTGAGAGGGGAAGGAACTCTGAAGGACATTGAAAATTCATTTCAATTAAACTCAAGTCAGCTGCCTTAAAATTGGAGTTTCATTTTGTGACCATTACTACATAACACTAGAAACCAATACATGATTAAATTTAAGACCTTGTCCTAAAATGTCCATTTTGTTCAAAATGATTCTGTCCATTCTGTCAGATGAGGTTCTGAAGTCTAATGTTGTTCTATGGAACTGATTCTGATACTGTGGAATATGTTGCCCCTTAGAGATACGCTGTGTCAGGATTTCTCCCCCCCCGCCTCCTTCTTTCTGTTGTTAACTATAAAACGTGTATACAAAATGTTTTATGAGTTGATATGTTGCCTTGTTGCTGATTTTAAAGACTTAAATGAGATGGTCATATCAATAACAATGGCAACGAGTGCACTGTTTGAAGACCTGAAGAACCAAGTTGGAGACAAATTCTCCCAGAGAAGATCTATGTAGTCACTAAGGGTTTACACCAACCGCAATCACTTGATAGTCCTGATGCTTAATGAGTTGGAAGGAGTCCTATTTAGTTAGCGTTAAAGTATTTATGCATCACAGAGATCCTTTTATATGAAATTACTCTGCAGTTAGTAGTCATTAAATTAGGATAATATTTACTTTTTAAAATAATCTTTTAGAAAAAAAAATGGGTTGTGAGGTCATTGCACATTTCTGTGTACAATATTTACTTTGTTCGTGACAAAAAGGAAAGACGTATCTATAGTAGCATAATGAACTCCCTGATAAAGGCAGATTGAAATCCACTGTGACATCTCTAACAACTGAGTCAACAACAACAAAAAAGAAATTCATTAAAACACATATAGCATCATCCTGCTGAGTTCTATTCTTGCCTATCATTAAAAAAAATATAAAGCATATATTTCCTTAGATTACTTTCCAAGTTGCATTATAACCTTATGAGATTAATAGCGGCTTTAGTGCATATTATTAAGAAATGTATAGGTTGAACTTAAACTGGTAAAAAATAAGAAAGCTTGTCACTAGACTTTACAACAGGATCCTCAAAGCAACAGATTTTCTCAGAAGAAGCTTTTTGTGAGCTAGCTGAAGAAAACCATTTTGCCCCAGACTGCTTTTTCATACTGCCCCTTCTTTTAGATGTTAAAAGCAGCCATAACTACAACTGTCCCTCACTTCATGTTAAATTAATGTTAGTTATTGAAGTCAAAAACTGCTGAGAAGAGAAGTAGGAATAATAGCAAAGTTTGTTTCTTCTAACTTTCTTGCTGCCGGGACATGCTTGCATATAAAACTATATAAAAAGATCTTTCTAGGACTTGCAGGTTCATTTTAAAATCTATTGCTTCAACAAAAAATGGATTTGGAAAAATAACAAACATAATAGTGCAATCTTTCTGTTGTATTAAGATAATATTTTACAGCATTACTATTATATTACTATGGAACAGTAAAGATATAATAACAGCATGATAGCATCAATATATAGATGAAGGGTGTCACTCAGGCTGTGCTATGGAAATCTGCTTCCTTGGACTCTCCTTCACTAATTAAATGCATCTCTTCAAGATGGAGAGATAAATATTTTGATATTATTTCTGGCTGATTAATAGTCAAAGGCATATCAATCATCTAAGACTGTGTTGGCGAACCTATGGAATGCATGCCAGAGGTGGCCACTCTGCAGGCAGGCGAGCCGTAGCCCCAGCTCAGCTCTGCCCAACATATGTGCATGCCTCCCGCCAGCCAGCTGATCTTTGGGTCTCTGCCGTGCATGTGCGGTGGGCAGGGTGCATGCAGGGACGTGCATGCATACAGGGGGCCAGATACATGCAAGGGTGATGGGATGCATGCACAGGGGATGCACACACACTGCATTTGGGGGGGTCTGTATGTGCACTTTGGGCACTCGGTGCCAAAGAGGTTAGCTATCACTGATCTAAGTTATACACATTTTTGAAGAATAAAATAGGAAATATCATTAATTACTCCCATAATGATGTTGCAGCCAACCACAATGTCTTAAAGAGAAAAAAATGTTTTATGATACAGAAATCCCCAAACTAATGTTGGGTAAATGATGATCTGGGAATCATGTCCTTCCTGGTTGTCTGACTCTGAATACTGGACAATTTTCATCCAGTCTCCAACCTCCCTTTTTTAGGGAAGGCTATTCAGAAAGGTGCACAGCTTGAAGGAGCCCTGAAAGAATTCTGGGTGCAAGTCAAAGTCTTGATGATCACATTTAGAGTCATGGCATAGATCAGTTTACTTGTGCGGCTGCCTATTTTTCCAAGAGCTTCTGCTCATTATACCACAGTCCAAGTCCCCTCCATTAACATGTCAGCTTGCAGGACTGAAGAGGCGTACCTTTTCTGTCATGGGGTCTGTCCTATGGAACAGCTTCCACCCAACGTTCAGAGGACTGGATCCTTCCAGAAGACTGCTAAAAGCTGGCTTCTATCCCAAGTAATAGGACTGGGATGTTGGAGAGTTTTCTATCTATATATGTCTGTGAATCTCTCTTCCTCTCCCTCCCCTCCCTTCAAATTTTAACTATCCAGCATTATATAATTAAGGTGGGCAACCATATTAATTTTTCTAAACAAACAAACAAAACAGGAAATCATCACTGTTATGTGAACAAGGGTTAAAATTGGTTACCAGACCATTCCAATGATATTGGAGATTGCTAATGAAGAAAGTCATAAAGCCCGACTACAAATGGGAATGGAAATCTAGTCAGAAATCATTATAGTTGTAAGCTGAGGTGCCCCTGTGACTGGAGGTGTTTTTCCCCAATTTTTTTGCCATGCTCTTTAATGTGGCAGTCATTAAGTGAACCATTCTTTTGAATAAGAGTAACAAATTGAAAAAAATGCCAGAATCTGACAAAAAATATCACAAATCATGGTTAGATGGCCACAGAATGCCGTGACTGGTCACAAAAAATTGGGAGGGCAATGAAACCATTTATAATGGCCAGAGGGGTGTTTTGTAGCCCATAAAACACCCATTCCATGGTTGTCATAAATGTAAACAGTCATTAAGTGACCAGTTATAAGTTGAGAACTACCATAGCACATTTTAGAGTTAAGACAAACCCGCAACTATAAGGTATACTTTGCCCCCAAATCAGCATATAATTCAATGAGAAATGTTTCTGTGCAATGAAAGGCAATCTTGAACTCAAAAGTATTAATACAAGTGAGCATTCTGCTTGGATGTACATTTTATGCTATTCAAAAGTAACAAATGTAACTTGGTCAAATATAGACTATCACTAATCAATTTATCAGCAGTCAGATGCTGTGAAAAAGATAATGTTCACTAGATAGATTATCTAGTGAAATCATTATCTTTTCTAGCCAGAGGACATATATTGTATTCTACAATCAGATTGCCAATGGGAAATGACTTAGTTCAGCTAATAGGCACCTAATAATCTACAAGGACAATTTCTCAGTTCAGCCCAAGCAATTTAAAACATGTTAAAAGATTTGCATTAGCAAATGTTTAGAATTTGGTTCTACAGTATTGAAAATTCTGATGCCAACTCCATTATTATTGATTGGAGTATGATCTTAAATATCTGTGCATTACTATCAGCACATCCATCAGTGTTTGCAACAGAATTACAAGTATTACTGGTGTCACATTAATATTATGCCAGCATAGCTTTTCAAATCTCTGCTTTTGTGGGATCGCTGTTATGTTCCTTAAGGGCCTGTCACATAGGCCGATGGATGCAAAACGTACGTAAAAAGGACACAGCGGACAAGAAAATTTTCCATCCGTTGTTATCTGCTCTCAAAAGTGCCCCAAATTTGCA
>BHFT01032976.1:0-27341 GCA_004320025.1 Laticauda laticaudata
ATAGGAGTGCAAGAGTACACCCCCCTGTGAGACCTGGATTGGAGCCGTGGAAAAATTATGTGAGAGGTGCTCTGAGATTCATGAAGGAATTGTAGTTTTTACAGTAAATACGTGGCTATTTTAGGTATGAATATTGCTCTGTGTGATGACTGTATCTCTGGTCAAAAACCCATCTTTCATCTATAACATGTAAGTTGTTCAGATAAAATGTAAATAGCATGAGTGGTAAAGAGACTTTTTAATTAAATATGAACATATCCAGCAAGGAAAAAATAAAAATTTCTTTCTAGTAAGGCACTAATCCTGAGGAGTTGCTTAGCTCTACTAGTAATTCATTTGTACATACTGTATTTGTGTATGCTAACTACATTTGTCTTCCCCAGGGAGCTGAGAGAATAGTGGAATGTGTATAGATCTGAGATATAAAATCAGTTCAGTATGTCTTACTTCAAAATAAGTGCAATTAAAATTGCAACCTGAAATGGTTAAAACAGGAAGCTGTGCTTCGTAGCAAACAAATACATGCACTGAAAATCAGTTGTTATATTCTTCATCTCCCCAGTAAAACTGCACATGCTGGGACAGGCAGAACTGAGTTTTTTATCAGAGGCAAAAATGTGAATATCTCGTCTGTTCTATGAATGCAGAAAAAAGGGGAAATGCACACAGGTAGCTAGAATTCATTTAAGAAAATAACTTTTTCCCCTTTGTTCTGATTCTTAAATTGTAAAGCAACAGTTCAAAACATGTAAATTTGGTTCTCGTAAATCTCAGAATTTAGGAATAACATTTACAGAGCTAGAAGAAGAGCCAAATGTCTCAACTTGTAAACATGCTGAATGATGAACAATTATTCTTGGTACAGGATTTGGGTTCCCTGGAAAGATTTCAGTCCTTGCAAAGAGCACATGCTCTGTTAAATGATGGTAACACACACACACAACCACTTTGGATGCTACACAATAATGGCATTATCTGGAAAGACCATTGTTATCTCCACATCATTGCAATTAAGAAGTGTGAACAGTATACACTCAAACTAATGCCATTAAAGAACTATAAAACAAGATATAGGAAAGTATTAATGTTTTGTCATGCAAGGATATTTCCACATAAGGCTTTAAAACTGCTTAGATGGAAAGGTAGCCAAACTTACAGTCTCCTGCTACTGTCTAGTGGTGGGTACCCATCTTGAAGATGGGTGGTCTACCAGATGAAAAGGGAGACCAACATAGGGGTACTTCTCAGTGTGAAACTACCCATCTTCAAGAAGTGCAAAGATCTGGAGTTTCTTGCAGAGAACCAGAAGATTTTGAATTTCTTTTGGTCCAGAGGTGAGCTGAGAATAATTGGGTTTTTAGTTTTAATTATAGTTAAATTTATTTATACTTAAATTTAGTTTTATGCCACACAAATAGCATATAACATAGCTGTTAATATTATAGAGCAAACCTGTGGTGGATTAAAAGTACCAAAAAGTGAGTCCAATTTGAGCCATAAGAAAGTCCTAAGTCATAGGAAAGTCCTAATCGAATTCTATCTAGTAAACTGTCCTACTTTCCTTATGGCATAGCTCCTCTTTATTTTAATAGGATTTGAACAGGTGATCATCCTGAATAGATTCTGCCATGAAGTCCAAATCTGGATTTTCCATCTCTAATCCTCTGTGATATACAGTATGTCATTATTTTTGCCTAGTGCCATCTGTGATACATTGGTCATGCCTCATACAGCATAATGCATCTGCAACTACTGCATCAAAATACAATTTCTATAACTGTTTGGAGAAACCACCATACCCAAATAGCTGTTCTTCAGCTACTAGGGAACACGAACTGCAAGATACTATTATATTCACATACTACGATAAGGCCTCCCACAAGCATATAGTTGGTTACCGAGAAAATAAAGAACTGGACTTGATAGGCTGAAGATGTGGTACAGCACAGCCATATTAGCTTTTAAAACTAGTTTAAAAATTGCTTGGGTTCTATTATACATTTGCCATCAGTTTTAACATATTTCTTTAACATATTTCTTAACTCTTTCTTTAGTAGCAAAGGGAAATACTTTGTAGGGTTTTTTTTTAAATAATTTTTTATTTTTACTATATAAAGAAAGAGCAACAGTTTCAATGTCTACATAAACAGTGTGTTATCTGATTACAGTTAATTTGAGCAATCATCATCATGTTCATTAGTAGTTTCTCCACATATTAATACTTAATTGTTAATATTAAATCATATTAAAAATAAACATATAGTGAACCCTCATGGTAAAATTAATCCTTCTCTTATAATTTTAAATGTTCTAACTTCTATTTCTGTTAGTTAACCATTGATAAAACAAATCTCATGTTTTAAAATATTCTGTATTTTCCTCTTCTTTAATTTCAAGTGTTAATATATCCGTTTTTACACATTCTATTATTTTTTGTTATCTTTTCTTCTGTAGGGATCTCCACACCTTTCCAATGTTGTATAAATATAATTCTGGTCGCTGCTAACACATGTAATATTAAATACATAGTGCTTTTATCATATTTTTCTGGCAAAGGGAAATACTTTGGAAGGCAAATTTTCCCATTACGGAGAATTTATTGTGCTTTTTCAAGTTTGGGTTACAAGTGGAACATATCTTATCCATAGTATCAACCTCTGGCATAAGACCTTAAGAACCAATTGGCATGTGATTTAAGCAATTAATGTCTAAATTTACAGCATCATTTTCCAAAGAAAGTTGTAGGATTGGAGGGGAATAGAAATAGGACCAAAGCAAGAGAAAATAAATTATTTTTAAAGCCTTCTGATTCTTGAATTCAAGTAAATCAAACCTCTCCATTTTCAACTGCCTATTCTCTTTTTGGGATGATATAAAAGTAGAAGAAAGCACATTTAACTAACATAATAATGTCTGGAAACATTAACTGCACAATATGTGATGAAGTAGGCACCAGTTATTTGGGCAGACAGCTAGGTCTCTGGTCTTTTCCTGCCCTTGAGTCAAAATACTATCCACCAAATACTATCCACCCTCATGTCAAGCAGAATATTAGCATGACATGCAAATATTTCAACCTTTGCCTCTGTTACTACCAGTTACCTGATTGCCCTGTAAAGTGACAAACCTAACAGAATTCATTGGCTTGAGGCTTCTTTTGGAGATGTCAGAAAAAAGTAAGAAATCCTACATTAGCATCATGAATACTAAAGACAACTTAAATTTTCCCCAGGAGTTGGAGAAAGATGAAGTCAATGCTATTGGACCCAGCAGAAAAATAGATGTTGAGAATACCTGTACACCATGGTCAGAAGCAGAGATAAATGCCCTCTGAAGAAAACACAACAGGGAATTGACAAAAAAGCATATGTCTCTCTTTTTTTTCCTTCCTTCCTTCCTTCCTTCCTTCCTTCCTTCCTTCCTTCCTTCCTTCCTTCCTTCCTTCCTATGGACAATATGGTATACCTGCATCATTTCCATGATGCAAAAACCAAACTCTCAAAGTTGACAATTACATCTTATTCCACTGCAGCTAAAGGCAGAAGTTTTCCAAAATTTAAGAAGTACAAGGCACGTTGAATGACATCCAGCTGTTTGTCTCTTGATATTGAACTGCCATGAAACAGTTCCTTTTCCCATAGCCAGCTGTAGAGCTGGCTCTGTAAATGACGAGGCAACATCTTGTCCCCTATAAGACATTCTGATCCATTTGGAGAGTTCAAGCCTCTGCCTTGCTGCTATGAGACTGCAAATTGTTGTAAGACTGCAGCCCACTGAACGGGTGGTTACATATTATGAAGAAAAGACATTGGAAGCCAGGCCAGAAAAAAATAGGGCACATTATCAGAAGTGCCTCTTTGTTCTGTTACTTTTCTCCCAAGGGTACAGGCAGTCGTCCCCACCACACCTCCAAAAAAAGTGTAATTACTTCCAAGCCTATATAAACTGTCTTTCTCTTTGAAGAAATTGCTCCAGTCAAAGATAATGCTACAAATTTGTGCCATATCTGTGCCATATCGTTGACTGCCTATCTTAAGTGGAGGAGTCCCTCCCAAGTCCTGGACTACCAGGAAAGAGTCAGAGTCTTTCATTTGTGTTCCCAAGGATGCAACTTCAGTGGGTCTGTTCAATGCCAGGAACAAACCCCTGAATAGGAAGAACAGAGAACATTTTTCTCCCAGAGACTCCTTAAATAGAAGAATTAAAGAAAGGACTTCTGGCTGAGAGGGTCTTATTCCCAGAAAAGCAAATGACTTGCTACAGTTTTTCCTCCCAAATCAGATGGTAGGCAATGAGAGTGTTCTACTTGGACTGGCTGACTCATCTGCACAGCAGCTGCAAGATTGTGAGATACGCCTTCAGCCTAAATGCACCTCAGAAAATTGCACCAGCTACTTTTAAGAGCCAGAGCTGTATGTCATATTTGTATTCACAATGTAAGACTTTTATAGCATTGCCAACCACCACCACCACCCATTTTATCCTTTGCACTCTTTGCACTGTTTATTTTGCACTGTTCCTATTTCTAGCTGCGGGGTTTTTTGATGGGGACAGGGATGTGAAAGATCATAAGATGAACATTTTAAAGCTAACTCTCTGTTTTCCATTCTCTTCTTGGGCTTTCTATCTTTATTCTCCCGCAGGAAATCCCATTTCCACAATGTCCATTGAGGAGATTCGTGCCCGGGAAATCCTAGATTCTCGTGGGAATCCAACTGTCGAGGTGGACTTGTATACCTCAAAAGGTACAAACTGACAAGGAAGAAGCAGTTTGTATCTTCTTCTGCAGCCCATACATTGAACTAATGTAGTTGTTCTATTGAAAGGAAATGAGCTGGAAAGGTCAGGTGTTACCAACCCTAGGTGACAGAGGGATTGAACAGTATTTTCTTTTACCTCCCATTTCTATCAAATGCCTCACTGAAAATCTGAGCAGTAGTTTTAGCTGTGCTCACTTATTAATTCCCACTACTAGAACCAATAGAGTAAGGAAAGGAAAATTCCTGCAATAGCAGGAAGGTATGAAGCAAAAAAATGATAAAATAAGAATTCTTACATTTACATACATACTTAGACCTCTGAAATTGATTTGAAATTCATGGTTTTCATATTTGGAAGTTGGAAGAAATTGTGGTATTTCTTCTTTGGCAAGAAGCTAATTTTGATGCTCAGGCCAGCCCATGTACCCATCAGACTTGGCCAACAGACAACAAGCCGACTCTAGTTTTTATTCAGGCCCAATGGGAATGATTTCTGTTGGAGGATTCTTATTAATCAAAAGGCAAAACAATGGAAATGATGAGAAAACATAAAAAAGTAGGATACTATTTATACTTCCAGAGAATTCAATGGGCTTCCAATCAAAAGTTCAGGAACATGAGAACAGTGATGGTATAAAAACCTTACTTGGAAGTAAATCAATACAATTTTCTGCCTCTATATGGCATAAAGCCCATCACATAAAGTTCCACTATTCATCCAGAGAAAAAGAAGCAGAGATTATTTAGACCAAAGGTAAGTAGTGTGGGGATATAAAACTTAAGTAGTAATTTCATCCATTTCTCTTGTAGTAAATTAGTGTGTTGTGACTAAGCATAATCAACTAGGCAGCCATTTTGTGAATGGATACACCCTCCACAGCAGCCATTTTGTGACAGTGCCCATAACATGCCCATAAATTCCAGACGTGTCTAGAACGTCAGAGACTGCCAATACCTAAGCTGGAGATAAATTCAAGAAACAGAAATATCTGAAATAGATATCTATTGTCACACAAAAATGTTAACTGTGAGAGAATTTAGAAAAGAAGGTATAAAATAAAACCTGAAAGAAACCAGGACTAAAAGCTGATCCTTTCACCCTTTGGTGTTTTGGTGCTTCAAAGCTGGGGCAAGAAAAAAGAGACCCAAGGCAGAGCATGCAGATTGCAAGGGCTCTTTGTTTGCAGAGGATCATCCTGATCCCAAATCTCACTGAACTCCAGGGCCTTAAATCACAAAATTGAAATGTTATACTTTTAATCAATTTGCAATCAAATGAGAAGAAAAGCAACATGCTAATTTAATTTAATTTAATTTAAAGAAGGCAAGATTATTTGCATTCTAGAACCCCCAACTGAAACTGTACCAAAGTCAAAGAGATCTTGGATTAACAGAAATTAAAGCAAAGGAAGGGAAAGGAAGACAATACAGTAGTGACAAAAACCATAGTCTATGCTTTGAAAAGTAAGTAGAATATTAAAATCAGACAAAAGGAAACAAAATGTCAAAGAGTAAACAGCCAAGCACATTCATTTTTCCAGCCACCTCCCAACATTCATAAATAACAGTTAATAATATAATAATATAAACAAAGAAAGCAGAAAAAATACTCTTCAAACAAGTGAAAGGTCTGCATAAGAACAGAAATGAAATAAAAGCTTGGGAGCTATAAAAACTTAGTAAATAAGAAAAAATAAGTAAAGGGCACATTTCTAAGTAGGAATGACTTTTAAAGGAAAGAAAAAAATGATCAAAGGCTTCACCATTGGTTAAAGCCCATTTATTGGCTGGATAATTTATATGATTCCATTTCCAAGGACTCTAAAAGACTAAGAGGCACAGGGAGGAAGAACTGTTTTTAATTGCTTCTTCTCAGAAATATCTCTGAGGCATCCACTAGCCAAGGTCACAGTGAACTTTAAATACTTATAGGGATGCTTAAAATGGTGTATTTGTTTTCTGAAATTAATTATTAAAGAAATGATCGGAAATCTTTATATGAGATAGGTACTGATCATGGCAGAAGCAATATATTTAGCATATTTTTTTTTAAAATAGAGACATCTTACAGACATTCTTCGCAAATGTTGGCTGGAACAGAGTTTAAGGAAGAACATTAGTTCAGTGAGCCTGAATGTTATATTAAAAAAGGTATTCTCAAATCATTTTAAGGAAAGACAGATAGCTTGACACATGTTGAAATATATCATTTAAATAATTACAGCTGCCTTAATCACATTATAATTGCATTAATGTAATGTATAGTCATTACATTTGTAATGTAGTTATAGCTATGGCCATAACTTTGGAAAATTGGAGCACAGCTTTTCTTATGGAACAATTGGATCAATCATACTACATGGCCTACATGGTTTTCACCATGCCTACATGGTTTTCACCATGTCTTTAAGAAATAATAATATACCTAAAATTGTTCTTGTTTTTTTAAATGAAGGCACCTGTATAACCAGAAGACATAGTTCATTGCTTAGTCAGTCTAAATCAGGGGTCTCCAGCCTTGGCAACTTTAAGACTTGTGGACTTCAACTCCCAGAATTCTCCCACAAGTCTTAAAGTTGCCAAGTTTCATCACCCCTGATCTAAGCTACTATTTCTATGAAAGATTCCCATGTTCTGATTTCTTCTCAGGAATGTTCAGAGCAGCTGTACCAAGCGGTGCCTCTACTGGCATCTATGAAGCTTTGGAACTGCGTGACAATGATAAATCCCGATTCCTTGGCAAAGGTAGGGGCATTAAAACTGAAATTACCAAACAATATGGAACAGTTTTAGAGAACACTGGCTGTTTATGTCTACTTGTGTGTCTGTGTGTACACATAGACTGCCACCTGCTTTTGAACTAGCGACAACAGCAGATGTTATGGTGTAAAATGTCTGCAAACCAAAATGACTCAGAAAAACTGATAGATTCACAATCTCTGTCTTTATTTTTTACTGCCTGTGTGTGACTCTGCCTCTTTTCCTTGTCTGTAGGGGTTCTGCAGGCAGTGGATCACATTAACAGCACTATTGCCCCTGCTCTTGCGAACTCTGTAAGTTGCCCTTTAATCTTAATCTTCTCATATTTTGCTTCTATGCCTGTTCTCTGTCCCTCCCTCTCTCCCTTGCACTTCCATACAAGGATTTGGTTACAGTTCAGAAATCAGTTCTGAATTTCTGACTTCCCAAGATTTTGATAGCACTGCAGGCACAATCTGATTCATTTTTGGCCTGATGATGATATAATTGAAACATTGCAGAACTGTGTATGATGGTGGTGGCTTGGCTTGGTTGATTTTTGAGAAACAGACACCTCGTTTTTCCATTAGAGGGAACTATTGCTTCATTTCTCCTCCTGAGCTTAGGATTGTGTAAAGGAAACACAGTTTTGCATTTCACTTTCAATAATTCAGGTGAACTGTGAAGCACGAATCTACTCCTCCTCTTTCTTTCTATTTCTTTCCTTTCTCTTCCTTCCCTTCCTTCCTTCTTTCTTTCTTTCTCTCTTGTAAAAGGTTTTATTTTGCTTCTGAACCTATAACTGGGAAGTAATGTTTCTCTTCATTTTTAGTTTTGCAAACTGAGAGAAGCAGAGATATATGGATTGTATTCAAATGGTTTCTGTAGATGTGGAACATCAAAATGGTGACAGTTGGAAGTGCTTCCTTTCTTTCAGCCTTCCTTTCCCCTCATTTTATTTATTGACAATAAATAAAGACATAGGTATTATCAAAAGACAGAAATTCTTTTTCATTGAAGTTCAATGTAACGGTGAATGCTACAGTACTACGGAACTAAATTTTGGTGAAACTAAAGATAGTTTACCAGGTAGTTTTATCCAGATTTCTTCTATTAAGAGATTAACTTTTCTTTCTTCAGGCTTTTTCGGTTGTAGAGCAAGAGAAGATAGACAACCTCATGCTGGAACTGGATGGCACAGAAAATAAATGTAAACCCAACTTTTTTCTTCATTAAAAAAATTGGGGGAAAGGTCATGAAGGGAGGGCGAAAGAGAAGCACAATCTAGTAAGACTAAGACTGAATAGCTAACGGTAGAGCTAGAGTGGGGTACTCCTTTCGATTCACATTCAAAAGTCAAAGGGAAAACAAAATCATGATTAATTGAGAGAAGGAGGTTTCTATTAACACAGCTCACAAAAGCCACTCCTTTAACATTGCATTCTTATGCTCCAGCAAGAAAGCAGATTGAGACTAGTAAACTAAAAAAACATCCAAAAAGTAAAGCAGGTGAAGGATTGGGACCAGCAAATACAAAACCCAGATTCTGAATGCAAGAGGAGGGGATGGGGCTTAAGCAAGGCAACACAACACCTTCCTTAAATTCCTTTATTTTCATTTTTGAAAAAAAACCTGTTTATTGGTATGGTAAACAGAGCACAAGATCACAAACATAAGGAGTCAATTGGATGAAAAAGCAACACTTATTTGAAGCTTATTTGAAGACCCTTTGTCCCAAAGGACACAATTACATCAAATGTGTTATTATCTATGCCACTTCCTACATTAATCTATTCTTTGTTGCTAAGGTTGAAGGCAAAATATTTTTTTTTGTTTCTTATTTTATACTTCCTAAATACAAACGTATACCGTATACTATTTCGGATTTGCTTTGACGTCATCCATTTTCCCATTTGACACTACACATCTTATCTGGCAATAGCAGTTTCTGTGTGCAGCTCTCACCATGCCATGCAATGCTTAATATAATCTTGGTCCCCAAATAGATTCTTTCCCATGTTAGAGAATTAATGGGAAAAAGAATTCCAATCGAATTGAATGAGGCTGAATTCTAAATAGCGCCTCCTAGAATTGTTCTGCATTTTTTTTATCTCTCACTCCTACATGAATCTCCCCAGTCTCCTTCACTACAATATAAAATTTGAGTGAGCAAAGGAAATGTATGGAATTTTTCAAGTAAAATGGTGAAAGCTGAAACAAAAAAGATGAGAATGTGAAAAAAGATCAGATTAAAATAAGAAAGAAAATGATGAGTCAAAAAGAGAATAGCCCCTCCCATTTTCCACACACACAAGAAATAATGCTATCTATCTGTTGATTCTTTCCCTTCTTCCTTTGGGATTGATTTAGAGTGCAAAGCACTGCCACTGTCTTGCTAGTCTTCTCTCTGCAAAGAACAATGCAAATAATTTATCTTTGCATGAGATCAATAGAAACACATAACCAATCCCAGTAAGGCAACAGGCCAGACCAGTATAAAGCTGCTCTGCTAAATTGTCTTCTCTCTCTCTCTCTCTCCCTCTCTCTCTCTCTCTTTCTTTCTTTCTTTCTTTCTTTCTTTCGATGCATACTTTTGATGCTGGACTGGTCCTTATGGATTGTTTTCCTCGTAGTGAGTGGAGTGGATGTACTGTATTTTGGCAGGATCAAATGCAAAGGCCTATCAGAACTGGCTTTGGAGACACAGTGGCTCCAAATCAATACTGACTGACTGTATGTTCTGTGTAGTTTAGAACAAATAAGCATACTCACAGGGGATGTGCATAGCAGCAACAACCAGCCGAAGAGAGACCAGCAAAAATACATTTCAAGTATATGAGGGGAAACCCAGTACACCAAAGGTGGACTCCAGCTGAAAAGCTCTGGAGAGTGGAGAAGGGAAATGTTAGCCTCCCTCTCAAAACAAATGAACTGCTACTGTTTGCAGACTACTCTTGGGTAGGAAACCCAATGGAAATTTTTGTGGCAAAATTAAAAGCAACTATCAAAGCCATGCAGGGAACCCCAGGCCAGATTAATAGCAGATGTTGTGGGGTACTGGATGCTGGTAAAATCTTTGGCTCAAAGATCTTTTATTGCACTCTCTCATCATACTACATTCTAATCAATTTTGCAAAATTCACAGCTAAATTTGGAGCGAATGCCATCCTGGGTGTTTCCCTGGCTGTCTGCAAAGCTGCTGCTGCAGAGAAGGATGTACCCCTGTACCGTCATATTGCTGACTTGGCTGGAAATTCAGATCTCATTCTGCCAGTCCCTGTAAGAATCTGGTGATTTTTTCTTGATTTCACACCCATAAAACGGAGGTATGGAGCAGAGAGTCAGGTAACAACAGATTGAACAAGGGTCCAGAAGAACTGGATTTTCCCTAATACACCATACACCTTTATAGTCCTTTGCATACATGCTAGTTTTATATCCATATCCATAATAAATATACTGTAGGAGCGTTCAAAGCTTATCTTTAGGGTTAGGGTTTAAACATGGTACTTTAGTTTTTCTAACACAGTGTTCTTAGCCTCTTTATTCAATCACAGTAGCTAGGATATTTACAGATGAAATAAATCATTATGATTAAAATAATTTCAGACCATCATTTACAACTCTTGTATGGTGCTTTAAGATATGTTACTGAAGAGCCCCTCTTCTTGTTCTTGTTGCAAAATTCTTCCAGGCTTTTAATGTGATCAATGGAGGGTCCCATGCTGGAAATAAACTGGCCATGCAAGAGTTTATGATTTTGCCTGTTGGGGCTGAAAGCTTCCGGGATGCCATGCGCATTGGTGCTGAAGTCTATCATAATCTCAAGAGTGTCATCAAAGACAAGTATGGTAAAGATGCTACCAATGTAGGAGATGAAGGGGGCTTTGCTCCAAACATCTTGGAGAACAGTGAAGGTGAGGAGGATAAAGGACAACGCTAAGAGATGCTGTACTTTGAAAGAGAACATCAAAGAGATGTTCTAAATTCTTAAAGACATATTCCCTTCCGAAATAACCTGCATCCATTTCTACCTCTCAGCTTTAGAACTGCTCAAGGAAGCCATTGAGAAAGCTGGTTATACTGATAAGATTGTGATTGGCATGGATGTGGCTGCATCAGAGTTCTACAGAGATGGCAAATATGACTTAGACTTCAAATCCCCTGATGATCCCAGCCGTTACATCTCTGCTGATGAACTGGGTGACCTCTATCAGAGCTTTGTACGGGACTATCCAGGTGAGTGACTACATATGGTCAAAGCCTTACTACTGAAGCTAAAGATGCACAGACTTCCTCTATTTGCAGTCTGGGGCGCATTGCAATTTTCTCGTTTCCTTTTGTTTTTGCAGTGGTATCCATTGAGGATCCTTTTGATCAGGATGACTGGGAAGCCTGGTCAAAGTTCACGGCTAATGTAGGGATTCAGATAGTGGGAGATGACTTGACAGTGACCAACCCCAAACGCATTGAGCACGCAGTTGAGGAGAAGGCCTGCAACTGTCTACTGCTTAAAGTCAACCAGATTGGATCAGTCACTGAAGCTATTCAGGCGTGAGTTGTCTTAAGCCACTCCTTTCTCCAACAGCCACTGTGCTATCAAGTACCCATTCACAGTTCCAAAGTTTGTCTTCAGGAGGCAAATCCACTAAGTTTGTGATATTCACTTACAGTTGTAAACTGGCTCAAGAGAATGGCTGGGGGGTGATGGTGAGTCATCGATCAGGGGAGACTGAAGACACCTTCATTGCTGACCTGGTGGTGGGACTCTGTACTGGGCAGGTAGGTTCTCAGTAGTGGAAATCATGTATTGTCTTTTTTTTGGGAGAAGCTGGCAAGAGCTAGAAAATTGCACTCTTGAGAGAGAATCTTTATAGACAGAATTGATTTGGTATCTGATACAAATGAGCATTGTGGGAGAAAAATGTACAAAAGTGTTAAAAAAGTGTAGACATTTCAATAGATCAGATAAAACTTTCAGTCACTCTAATAACCAAGAAGACAGTATGTATAAATGGGAATGTTGGGTACTTAAATACAGTCCCAGCAGAACTGGGACCAAAATCAGATGGAATATGCAACATATTGCTGTGACACAACAACTAGGGTAATTTTTATTCTTTCTTCCAATGTTTTCCATACCCACAACACTGCGTGGTAGCTTGAGCAGAAAGAGAGAATGATCAGCCTAAAGTCATACACTGAGATTTCAGGGCTGAGTGTAAGCTTAAATCTGGTCCTTCTTAGCCCTAATTTAGCATCTTAAACACTGTTTCCTTTCGTCCAAAAGAAAAGAGTGATGATGTGGGTAAGGTAAAAAAACTGGGACAGAATAAACAGTTCCATGTGGAGGCTGTTCTTTGAGTCTTGAAACCTGGAGAGGTTTCCAGAAAAAGTGATAGACGATGAAAAGGGCAGGAACATGGCAGTTAATGGGCTTGGATTCAGCATAGGAGTAGCAGGGGGTTGGACTAGAAGATCTCCAAGGCCCCTTCCAACTCCATTATTCTATGGTTGGTGCCAGTAACCTCAACATCTTCCTCTAAAGAAATACAGAAATATGTCAGCTAAGTACACTGTGCAGTGAAGATCCAGTTGCTCCCACCTCTAAAATATTCCGACAAGCCTCTAGACATTGAACTTGTGTGGGTAGGGTGGGGGGAGAAAGTGATCCATTTGCTTCCAGCTGACAGTTAACAAGCTTGGGGCAGAATGTGGAAGCAGAGGAAAATAAACAGGCAAGGTTCTGGTAACAAGAGAATGGGCTCTTTCTTCTCCCCCTCCCCCCACTTTTAAGCAAACTTTTGCAAAGATTGTGCAGTTAGCAAAAAACAAAGTTTATTTTAAGGTTTATTCCTCATCTCATACACCTTTGATATCATGACAGAGCTCAGATAAGCACAACATATGTTTATTCTTGGTGGGCTGCCTTTGTCTATAATTGACATGTTTGTGTGAATCTCCATAAAATATTACTGAATTGACACTGACCTTTGCAGATAAAAACCGGAGCTCCGTGTAGATCTGAGCGTCTGGCAAAATATAATCAGCTAATGAGGTAAGAAATGTGAGGGAAGTAAGGTGGATATGCCTGTGTGTGAGAAAAGAGAGCGAGTGACTTTGGAGGAGATAGGAATATCAACCTGCATATTTTTCAGTAGAAGTCTGTCCTGCTGGATTGGACTAATATAACAAAGGAGAACTTTCATTGCTAGAGATTCACTGGATCCTGTTGCTACCGCACAGCAATGCAAGCACGAACACAGCACTAGAACACACATGTGTTCTGGTGATTGACAACGTCGTCAAAACAGCTTGGCATCCTCAATGTTACCTTTGTCTACACATAATGCTGGCCTTGCTTTCGGCCCAGGCCATCATGACAGCAGATTTATCCTGTTATTTCTTGATTGCTGCAGACAGCTGCCAAATACAGAGAGTAACCAGGAGTTTTGGTCCTTATGTTGCAGGTCTTTCAGGTATCTGAACAAAGACTGAGTTCTTCTAAGAATCATTCTGAAGGCAGGCTTATGATGGAAACAGCAGGGAATCTCTTTCAGTTGTTATTCTAGGCCAAATTCTTAGGGGCCTCCAGAGGGAAGTCTTCTATAGTACCCAACAAAACATCCTGCACATCTGTTTTTCTCTCCTTACTACATTTTTTTATGGAAAATGAGATTTGTCAGTGGAAATCATATGCCCTTAAGGACTAGCCCATGGAAAGGCAAGTGGTTAATGCTTGCATTTCTGGCACAGGTAGTGGGGATAAAGAAGCAGGAGAATCTACCAATAGGGAGTCATAGCCTGGGCAGAACACCATAACTAAGCAGAACACCATGACTAAAGTAGAAGAGGCTACAACCCAGAAATAAATTTTTAAGCCAGCTTCATGACAGCCAGTTTATGAACCAGAGTCCAGGGAGTTAAGGTCACAGTCCAGAAAAACTGATAGTCATGAAATAAAGGTTTGGAACAATAATTAATTTCCCAAGAATTATTATTTTGTCAAAATCACAGCAAGAGCATAGCACAAAATCAGGAACCCCAAATAAAAACAAGAAATAGTCAAGGATCTGCAGACCTGTCTAATTATAACTAAAACTGCTGTTCTTGATTTCATCATCAAAAGAGACCCGAGATGAAATGAGCTTTGTTGAAGAATAGCATCATCAGCAAAATGAACTGGAGGATCAAAATAGGCAAGATGGCACTTGCAACATTGATTGAAACTCCACTCTTTGTACATGCATACAAAAGAGACGGAGCTTGGACTGTGATGCCACAACTGCTTTCTTGTTTATCTTAAGCCCCAATGGATGTCTCAGAGCAAGGTGAAAGCCATTGCCTGTTATGAACATTGATGCCTGTGGAGGCATATTCTATGGACAGATGAGTTTAAAGGGAAACTCTTTTAAGTAGCAAAGCTGTCAGTATATCTGGTGGCAACTGAATATTCTATTACAAGCTGGCAACCTTTCCTGACAGTGAGAACAATTAATCAGGGGAACAGCTTGCCTTCAGAAGTTGTGGGTACTCCACCACAGGAGGTTTTCAAGAAGAGATTGGATAGCCATTTGTCTCCTGCCTGAGGAGGGGGTTCTGTTATTCAGTTAGAACTTTGGACCAATCATGAAGCATGACAACAGTAGTGGTTTGAAGATTTTATTACTTCAGAACCTGAATTACTGATGAAAACATTCTGCTTTGTATCAGAGAAGGATATCAGATGATCTGTCTATCAGCTGAAGCTGAGATGAAAGTAGATGTTTAGCATCACTGAAAATGATGCCATAGTAGAGAGCTTGATAACACTCCAGGACAGAGATGTCAAATGTACAGTACTAACAAATCAGCAAGAGAGTGCATGAAAAAGAGGAAATTCATGTTTTGGGATAACCAAACCAAAGTCCATAGCTAAACCCCACTGAAATATTAGGGCATTATGCCTATGATGAGCTGCTAAAATGCTATAAAATGCTATAAAAACCCCCAATGTGACTGACATGTAGCAATGCACATGACACATTTTCCCATTGGAACTGTATCTTCCTCAGAAAGAGCCATTTAGAGCTTTGAATATAAAGCCAGGAGCTGAACAAAAATGGTTCCAGTTCATAGCCTGTACTTTTATAGTACACTGTCATTCATTGGGTTCCACAGAAGGAGATGTTCTGTCCTTAAATTTCATGTGAAATTAACTTTTTGGGGATTTTGTCTAGTACATGTGGCTGATACCTATAATATACTCCATTAACTATCTGTCTGCATTCCATAGGATTGAGGAAGAACTTGGTGATGAAGCTCGCTTTGCTGGGCACAACTTCCGTAACCCAAGTGTCCTATAAATGCATCCTGGCATACTCTGGCCATGCCTGCTATTTCAGTGCACAGACTCTGAGTGCCCATTAGATCACATCTTCCATTGTCCTTGTTCCACACTCTCCTGCTCCTGGTCTTCTCAGACCCACTCACTGGAATTGCCCAGGATATGCAAAGACTGATGCTTCCTTTTGCCTGTCATGATGCAATGCTGCAAGTCAGCTTTGTCTGTGTTGCGCAGTGTCTGCTGTTTAGACCTGCTTGAGTCATCGTTATACCCAAGTACAAAATGATGTCAGCATGTTTGCCCTGGTGTTTGGCCAGTATTTTGCACATTTGAAGATTGTCCTTAAATTGGAGTCCGGATTGTATTTGCTTATTGATACAAGATGGTGTTTTTGTGTTTTTGTCCCTTGCAATATCAGCATCTATGTTTTGATCCCTGTGAGTTGTGTTTAAACTTGTATGCTTCATATTGTTAGTAACTGGTTGCTCCATTTGTATGTGTGACAAGGAGGGGGGGGGAGAGAAAAGAAACGTAAGTGAGAGAATATATGTTCTTACCAGCCACAAAATACAATTTAATTACATTAATTGTGTGTATGTGTGTGTGTGTGTGTGTAGGTTAGTAGTTAGTATGTCTCTGCATCTGGGGTTAGGAGCCCATTGATCCAAAGGTTGAATTGCTGTAGATTTTTTTTCTGAATGTGAAGGGCAAGATGTCTGGTATGATACACTGGATTAGTATGCCATGTTTTGTAGGGTGCTGTGGGTAGTGCATTGTGGACATGTTCTTGCAATCAGCACTTTGCTCTGATCTCTCTCCCTCTCATTGTTGCCTGGATGTTTGGTCACATTTTACTCTCTGCCTCTTCATCCATTTTCCTCTTGCTCTGCTATCATTTCTGCTTTAAGCCACAGAGGTTTCACATTCAACTGCCTCCTCACCAATAAACAAACAACAGAAGAAAAAAGAGAAGAAAAACCAACATCCAGAAAAATAACCAACAAGTAAAACCTCAATTCAATTAAATTGTTTCAAACCTGAGTGTTCTGCCTTTGCTCATATATCTGTTATTTATTAGGGAAACTGGAAATACTCTAAAAATGGGTGAAATACTCTAGAAGGGATGTGAGCTTCACAGTTTCCAGAAGTCTCAAGACACAAATATTCAAGTTGGAGCTTGTTGGCAATACAAGTGGAGCTAGTGGGACCAGCTGAGGAAGGTTGGTCATAAGGAGAACCTGCCTGTACCTGTGCTTTCAAGATAGATCCTGCTAAAATAATGCCAAAATATGCAGGGCAAATAAGTGAAAGTTCGCACTAAGCCAAAGAGAAAATATTCCCCTATTATTGCTTTCCCTAGAGATCCTGAAAAGAAGGACCTCCTGATATGATGCCAGCTTTAAAAAAAGGGGCCCAATTCATGGAAGTTATAAGGGGGTCAATGACTGTCAGCCGTAATAGCATCATGATTCCTGCTGAGAAACTAATAGGCTTCCTTGTGAATGTGGTTGGCCACTCTGATAACAAATTGATGGACTAGATGGGCGAGGGGGCTGATCCAGCAGGGTTCTGCTTATGTTCGTATGTAAGGCTGAATTCTTAAAATAGTAACTTATATCACAAGGCCTTGAGACCTTGAGGGATAAATATAGCCTAAGGAAGTTGAGAGAGTTGGAATTATTAAAAAGAAAATGTCCATTTCTGGGCCTGCTAGGGCTATTGATCTTTATCACTCAATGCCACTTAAAGCCCAGAGCTCAAATCAAGTGCAAGGTGTTTGGGAGCAGATCACAAATTGAATTTGCTTTAAACATTTCTATGAGTGTACTTCAATACTGCCCTTCAGAATTACAAATGATGGCTATTTTGAGCTTAGTCAAGACAAAATCCAGTATTAAATATAGTATGTTCCTGTCTTAAAATGTATTTAAATTTTTTTAGTCCTTCCCTTAAAATACCTAAACAACAGACCATAATTTTCAAAGATGGTGGTGTCAGGAGACCAAGAAATTGTGTCTTTCTTTTTAGTACTTCCAGAGCTCTCAGCATCTTTAGGGACTTGATAATTTATTTCAATTTTCTTTTGGTGGCTTTGAACTTCATTTTTCGAAATGGCAGGTGGTATATGGTGGTGATGCAATCACTTTTGGTTGCCTTTCTATTCCTTGGAAGCTTCCCTGGCTGCCCATATGTCCCAAATGGAAAGAGCCCTGGGGAAGATCTCCAGTGAGACTGTCTCCTTGGGATTTAACTAAAGTGAAACAAGCTAGAGAAACTCAAAATGCTGGACAGATGATTACACATAGAAGGAAGAAGATGACACATCCTGCAGAGATATAATCTGATAAATGGAGGAAGAAACACTCCAGTACAAGCATTTCACTCAATTTCTCTTCTTGAAATTGATTTCTGAAGAAAGTTTTGCCATCAGATTGAATGAAAATTGGTAGAAAATATGCAGAACTTTTTTGCCCAGCATTAAATTTAATTTAACTCTATTTTTAAATAGCTTTGTTAAATGTGAAAGCATTTTGTTAATTTGTATCATTCTAGAAAAATATGCAGAATTTTTTCTGCCCAACACTAACATTAATATGACTCCATTTTTAAAATAGAAACATTATTAAATGTGAAAACATTTTGTTGATTTGCATCATTCTTTTTTATGTATCTTAAGCATCTACCAAGCAATCTGCAGAAAGAGATAAATAAAAGATTTGTCAAAATGTCTTTTCTCCAATTGACTCTTAAGCCGAGAGTTGTTGCTTAGGAACAAAGCTGGCCTTGCAATTTTTTCCAAGATCTCTTTTGCCCAGAATAGCTTGCAATTCTGTCATTTTTATGGATGTGATTATTTGTAAAAAATAGAAAAGACCAATAGCCAATGTGTTTGATCTGATATTGTTAAGCCACATTTATTATATTTCAGTGAGTAAACACTTTTAAAAAAAAAAAACTGCCTTTGTTGGATTGAACATATTCTATTTCTAGACTGACTAGAGATTTGAAACTAGTTGCTCCAAAGTATAGATAAGAATCTTACTTATTTTTTGCCAATAGAAGTATAGGCAGTATATTGAACAATATGCAGTTAAACACAGAGAAACTCAAATTTGGGTCCCAGCACTACAACAGAACGGAAGGTTGGAACCATCTATAGGAAGGCAATGAAAATGTGCAAAAGAAGATCAGGAATTGGAGATAAAGGTTCAAATAAGATCTGAAACCAAGCTCAGGGATTACAGACCAGAAAATGTGAAATAAACCCT
Source organism: Laticauda laticaudata (assembly GCA_004320025.1). NCBI lineage: Eukaryota > Metazoa > Chordata > Lepidosauria > Squamata > Elapidae > Laticauda > Laticauda laticaudata. The sequence continues at coordinate 19,095 of BHFT01032976.1, forward strand.
TTAGGTCAGGGGTTGCCTACCTTTAGGATCTCAGGGACCACCAAACTCATAATTTTAAGTCCCGTGGGCCACTAATATGAATTTTGACTGACAGTGGCTTGCTGGCGTTGGTGGAAAATGTGGTTCCATATTCCAGAGCTGCAGTAGTCACAGGACTGGCCCTTTGGTCATCCCGGAGCAGCTGCTCCTCCATCCGGGTGCACCGGCCTGCCATGGACTGGAGGAGCTACTCTGGGATGACCAAAGGGTCAGTCTTGTGACTACTGCAGCTCTGGAATATGGGATTGACTTTCCCACCAACATCAGCAAGCCACCCTGCGGCAGATTTCCCTCCCCCACCATTGGTGTTACTATCCAGTTCCAGCTTGCGTGGTTCTACTCAAGGTAAGGTTTGCACTTGGCCAGCGGGTGGGGGCCAGCGGGTGGGCGGGCCATGTCAGTGGCGCACCTTGTGTTCCCATGCAGCCTGGATTAGTTGCTTTGGGGGAAGTGCTTTGGAGGGACATTTATCTGCAGACCACCAACATTTTCTCGCGGACCACCAGTGGTCCCCGGCCCACCAGTTGGCGACCACTACTTTAGGTCAAGGCCAAGTGGAATTGAAGACAGTAGGTTGTTTGTATAGGAAAAAAATGACAGCAAAGACATTCTGGAGCCCAGTAAAATATTACTAGAATGGTCTTCCTTCCATGTTTTATAACTTCAAGCAACAGTATAAGCAAACAGGAAAAGACCTTCCAAACTGGATTTCGGTGAGTACTTTGAACAAGCAATCAAGAATGAACTACAGTATCCATAGTCCATAGCTAACATTATATTTCATTACAATTACAGGATATAAATGGTACTTTTCTAAATGCTTTAGAGAGGTTTATAATAATAATCTCTCTTATATAAAAGCAAAATACCACTCATGCATCATCACAAAATCTCCAGAACCATAAAGCCTACAAACTTGAAATTTTGCACGTATGTTCCTCTTGGCTTCTAGGTGCTCACTAAGAAAGGATTTTTCGAAATGACCATCAGAGCATTAGTATTTCATATATTATTATTAACATGTTCTGATGCTAAGGAGTTCTACTCCCGCTCCCCACCTGAAAAGAAATTTGTACCAAATGCAAAACACAAGCAGAGGAGAGGAGTTTCAGTTTCAGTTTCAGGGCAGCACCAGCTTTAGGACAGAATAGTTGAGCTAAGTCATGCCCAGGCTCCTTGCTGTCTCCTTCTTGCTCACACAGCAAATACTGTTTCAGTTTCCAAACAGCCCTCAACTCTCTCACACACTGACAGGACCCTAGCCAGATGAATACCGATGGATGCTTGCTGGTAGGCATAGGCACAAATTTTTCCCCCTTATTTTCCTCCCCCAAAACTAAGCCCGATTACATAGTTTTGTAGCAAAGCACAGGTATACAGCCAGTACAGAGATAAATGCTACAAAATCTAAGTCTGTGTACTTTGTTGAAAGTATCTGAAAAGAGTAGAACAATTACCTCCAAATATTTCACAATGAATCCTGCTGTCAGTTTTTGGCTAACATTATCTAATGTGTATAAAATGGATGGGAATAGGACATAAAAAATTAGAAACAGTTCTTACTCTTAGTTGCTAAATAATATTACAAAACTTCAAAACATTTTTTAATAATCTTTTATTGGATCTGTGATATTCAGGTGTTATATGGGAAACTGCACGGTGAGAAAAAAATAAGTAAGTACTAAACTCCAATGAAGGATACATTTAACCAAATCTAGTCAACCTATATTAATAATAATTTCCTAATGGATTACTCTTGTTTGGATAAACATTCTTTTGGTTATATTATGGATTATATGGATTATGGATTATTGTGGATTACTCCTCAAGATTACAAATTATTATATATACTTAAAATAATCTTACACAAAATCTCATGTCTTTCTATTGTTAATCTGTTGGTATAAGTGCTGGATTTTACTTTTGTAAATATTTTTTTAAATTATGTTTTATTATATTTTTTTTGAGAAAGGATTCATTGGCAGCTTACATATTCAATTTTTAGGCAATGCTGACCATATTCTAGTATATTTTATTAACCCTATTGACAATAGAAATTACTAAAAGAGACTTTTATTAATACCTTCTTTAAAATGCCTAATACTTCAAAAATATTAATAATTTTGCATTATAGTTTGCCTTCTTCCATCCTTGAATATAAATTGATACTGATCCATCAACAACATTCTGTGCAGAAAATCAGAATTATCTAATTAGTACTGTTACACTAAGAGTGTTGGATGTAAGTATTCAGATTCCATATCCAGAACATTAGCATTGCATCTGTAAATCAGTGAAGTTGGACAACGCACATAACATTGAAATGTTCAGCAAATGTTAAATTTGATGTATCCTTGATCCTAGCCAGGAGGCTTTTCTTTGGTGTTGAAACAAGCTATGTATTTTGAATATATTTTCTATACATAACAGACATATATACATTTGAAATATTGCCTTTGGGAAGGTTCACTTTGAACTACATTTGTAATTCCATTATTAAAAACCACTGAACAAATATCTTGTTGCATAAAATCAATCTATATCAGAATTGTATTTGCTTAATCTTCCTCAATCCTCTATAGTCAAAATTTCGGTTTCTGCTCTTCTCTTCCATGGCCCCATCATCTACATTCAGAAATTTCAGTGGTTACAGAAAATTATCTTACAATGTTTCAGAAAAATAAGTGCTCAGGCAGCTGTGGAGAAATAAAAAGACATTAGCAAAAACAAAGAGCTTTCTCTTTGTTTAATGGGTTGAATGAAATGTTTTTCTCTGCACTTTAAAATCAGTGCAATCAGTGTATTAGTATCGGCTACAATGGCATCTTCATTGTACTGTAATCCCCAGCCCTATTTTGTTTTCCACATCGATAGACTCCAAATTCTGAAGTCACCTGGATTTATGGCAGGCACAAGTTCCCAACTTGTAGCTCCTGTTCTCTGCGTAACCCTCAGAAATCTTCTAGACATTGGCTGCCAAACTGTATTGTATAATGTGAGAGAACAGAAACATCTTTAAATATATGGGGAGTAATTATACCAATTATATTTAATTTAACTATGATTAAGCTGAAATTAAATTAAATTCCTACCAACTTCTTTGCCCTTGCCCCACCCAAGCTTTGGCATGCCCCCCCCCCACAGCCCTTAGCCCTAAGAAATTGCAGATACAAAGTTGTTATTGGCTCATTTTTGAACTAATATTGCCCAGTGGGCAATTCTGCTCTGTTTTATAAGGTGTCACAAAGGATAATAACAAGGAGCATTCTGGGAGCTGTAGTTCAGAGAACATTGTATAAAACTCCATTTTATTTCTGTCTCAGCCTTCTCGCTTCAAAATGTGATCCGTTCAACAGGTAAGGAAATGAGGAAACGTCGTGGCAGAAGGCGAGGGACCTTCTGTACCTTCCGCTAGAGGGCAGAGGCATGTCAGCGCAAGATTTTAAACGTGACCTAATAAAAAAGGTGAAGGAGTTAATAAATGGATTGCTTTGTAATTGGCAAACCTGAAAATAAAGCGGGTGCGGGGAGGGAAGGGAACGTCTGGGGTCGGTGGGCGGGTTTGACTCTTGTCCTCGAGAGGATTGCCCGCATTTAAGGGCCCTAGGCTAAATCTGAACAGTTCAAGCACTTCTAAATGGCTGTCGTTTTGAAAAAAAGAAACCTAAACTAAGGTGAGGTAACAAGTCCAAACAATCCATAGGATTGAAGGGAAAAATAATGACGGATGCTGCTGTGGTACACTTGTGACAATTTTTAGAACAGTTTTTGAAAGCGATTATTTTTGCAACAGAGGTTCTTGTAAGTAGCAAAAGGCAACAAAGGGATATGTGGGTCAATTCCAAGTAGTTCAAAATAAGATTTTCTGCAATACAAATAGATTTTCTGTTGTCTTTACATTTTTCTCTTCTCCCGTTGTCTCCTTGGTTAAATAGGTTTGGTGGGTTGTTTAAAAAGGCTAAATAAGCATGTTTAGCTCTGCTTGATCAGAGCAGATAATTTAAAAAAAATGCATGTACAAGAAAATGCAAGTGCTCCCTGACCCTGCTTTTCATCTTGAAAACTCTTTTATCTCCTAAAGATTTTTGTGGCGCCTTTGAGGAGAAAGAAAGGTTGAATACTGCAAGAGTAATTATCCTTGTGATGTGATGTTCATCCTGTTTTAGTATTTTATAATTTTTTAAAGCTTTTGGATTGTCGCAAACTTTCCAAAAGCTGTTTGATCACAGTCAGAGCTGGGACAATATTAATATATGTGCATATATCATGAGACTGCCTCTTTGAAAGTTGTTTCAGCACATCTTCAAAACTATTGTGTCTCAGTCTGGCACGTGTATAGATACACTAAAAGTACTTTTATTTGGAATTAGGTCTCTGAGTGGGTCATTTTCTTCAGTAACTGCAGATTTATCATGATATGTAAACAGGAAGATGAAATGCATTCCAATGTTGATTATAAAGGAATGTGTTCTATTTTTAATGCAGGTATTCTGACATAAGCAATTTTGATAGCATGCGTATTACTATTCAGAGCTTGTCTAAAACAGCATTGATAAATATTTAGGTATGGCTTTTAGACATTTCCTGTAACCCGAAGAGTTTTAAATAATTTACCATTATTCCTGCATTTTTCTACAGTCATTTGCTCCAGATCTAGTGGCATCTAGATTTGGTCTTAATGTTAACTCTGCTTTACAAACATTGCTGATATGTGTGCTTGCAAACACACATACAGAGAAAAATATATATAAATTATTTTTTTTAGTCATTATGATAGTTAATGTTTAATAAATTAGAGTAACAGATGATAGCCCAAACATCTGAAGGGCCTCAAGTTTTTCAGTGGATTAAAGTCATTCCATCTATGCTTTTTTTCAGTGCTCCACGGATGCAAATATAACAACTATATAACTGATTTATAAAAATAAAAGAAGTGAATAAATAAACTAAACATTACATTAATTAAATTAATATTTAAAGTTAAATTGATGAGTAAATGCTATGAACATGACATCAAAAGGTCATTTGCTACTTTCATTTTCTATGACTTTGCCATTTTGTGATTCCATCAATCCTTGCTTGCAGACAAATGGAATTTCTTACAGATATTCCAATGTGCTATTGTTACTACTTGATCTTGCCATTTTTATAGTAATTTTATGTTATCTTTCAGCAGCGAACTAGGACATTCACTGTTTTGTGAACTTCTTTGCAGAGGTGACATTTGCTGTCTGTTGCTGTCTTCTCAATTCTGGTTTTGTTTGCAAGTGTTCTTAAAGCTTGGTGTTGTGCAATGGTGGGATGCTTCCGGTGTAACAACCGGTTCGCTAATCATGCGCTTGAGTCCCCAAAGTCTTCTGCAATGTCTTTGGAGATCAAGGTCTGTTGTTACAATTATTCCTTGTAGTATGATTTGTCCACACATGTATTAGCAAGAAGGCATAATTTAGAGCTCTATCATCTTGCTTTATATTCTTCATTATTTCATTTTTTTCCTTGACTACTCAGAGCATTCACTGCTCAGACTTTTGTTAGCTGTCCCTCTTATTTAATGATGCCAGTCCCTTGAATCAGTCTGCCATATATTTCTGTTCCTATCAGAACAGGACACTGTCCCCCATTACTGGCTCTTAGAACATATGGTATTTCTTGCAATCCAGAACATAGTCTTTTCAGCACACAAAGCTCATTGCCATGTACCCAGAGTGCACAACTTCTTTAGTCACTCTTTCTTCTTCCACTTGAAATGCTTAAAGAGACTCCCTGTTGGCCTTTTTTCACTTTGTCTCCTATATTTCATTTTCTTTTTACTCTTTCTTTACTTACTTTTGCCTCACTCCTTTACCAAAATGGATGACTTCCTCAGAATGTGTACATCCATGGGCAGTGGCGGATGAAGGCTCACTGGTGCCCTAAGCACTGACAAATCTTGGTGCCCACCTCCTATGTACATACTGTACAAACGAAGCCAAGCTTAGGCTACATAAAAGTTTTTGTGGTGCCCCTTTTGGGCCTGGTGCCCTAAGCATGTGCTTAATCTGCTTAATGGTTAATATATCACTGTCCATGGAACATTTCTGAACCATTCGGATTGAACTGATAAACGTACCATTTGTTGGTCCACTTTGTAGGTTTTGGGCAGTGGTTCACAGCTATGAATGATAATGGGAGGCCTCAGATGCACAATTGTATTTTGTTTTTCAGACTTTTGAAATGGATCAAGGATGATAATAGGAGTGATTCATCTCTCTGAGACCTTATCCCCTTACTTTTGGGGGGAAAAACAGCCCCCCCAAGGGAAAAATATACTGCTTAATTTCAATTACTTTGTCCCCAAATTTCCGTATGGTAGTCTCAAGTTATTAGACCAATTGTTTGGGGGCTTGCTATCTAATGTTGGTTTAAGACCCAAACAACAAAAGAATCTTGTTTTCTATTTTATCTGACCTATTTGTTACATTCTACTGGAGAAGAGCTTTTGAGGTTTCCTATTTTGCAGGCTATTCAGCAGTCCAGTAGAGAATGTACACTTGATATATGTGTCTTGTCTTTAGAATTCCTTCCCTTTGCTGTCAAAATTATTATAAATCTTACTATTATTTATCAATTTTATATGTCCCCAAACTTCCAACAAGCTCTGTGTGGCATATAATTTGTAATTTTGGAAACTTTTAGTATTAATTGAAAATCTATTTGTTTTCTTCAAATGTTTTACTTAATCTATGCTATTGTGTTCCACCTCTTTATCTAGATATTGCTGTGTTCTTTTATTATTTTAATCTGAAACATTTTATTTGGCTTCACTGTTATACGAAGTTAAAGCTGCCCCCAAACTGGGTTGGTTTTATATTGAAAAGTAGATTTTAAATTTTATGTATGTAAGTATGCACAGTTTGTATGTATGTATGTTTGTATGTATGAATGAATGAATGAAGTGTGGTTAATAAAGTTCCTAAATGTTAACATAAAGCATTGTATGTAAAATAGTTTTCTTAATCGTCCTACAATGATTTATTGTCACACGGTTTAATTGGAGATTCTTTTGTAATGAAATGAAAATAATTTAATCCATAATTTGATAACATTTCATCCTTTATTTGTTGAAAACAGAATATTAATAAAGGAAAGCATGAAAGGTTTGAAATGTTTGAGCATTCATCCAGATCTCATGATCTGGGGACAAAGCATAGTCAAAGAATTTGCTACTTTCCCATGTACTTTTTTAACTGGAAACTTGCCACTGAAAGAAATTAGTAACCAATTTGCTCAGGGCATAGCTATATTTTCACCAGTTTTAACTCCTGTAAAGGTGACTGATTAACAGGTTGCAGGTATGGAGATGCTCTGCATCTATGATCTGTCAGTATACTATTCTGATGCTCTTTTGAAAAAGCACTAAACTCGTGTCCACAAATAGCTTGGTTGACATGTTGTAGATACAGAAGGAATGTGTGCAGTGAAGTGGGGAAATGATTGATAACAAGCATGCTCTGTCTCTAACGAATGCTGCAAAGAATAGCAATGTGGACAGTAAGTGGCCATGGCCAGGGCATCTAGCAATAGTTTCTGCCACCACACCATCCCAAACTAAAGATAACTTATATACAGATATGCATACTAAATAGCCACAAATCTTTAAGTGGCAGAAGTGTTAAAAAATTACATAGTAGTGCTGTGATTGTAGCAAAAGAGCTTAAACCTGGATAAATAAGGAGCCTGGGTGATATTTGGAAGAGATATTTGGAAAGTACAATTGGGTCACTCTGAGGAAGCCAGGTATATGGTCTGTCTCGTACCCCAGAGCAGAATAATGATGAATGGTAAAGCCTAGCAGGAGAAACCTAAGAGATAGGTAGCCTAACATGAACAGATCCCAGGTTTTGACTGCATCAACACTGTTGATTAATCGTGCTAGCATTATCCATGGCAAACATTTTGTCAAGGAAGTAAAATGATATTTTAAAACTGAACAGATAAAGATGACTATAAGCTGCCTCAGCTGCTGCAGCTTTATGAGGCCTGCTACACTGTATAGATTTGTTGCATAAAAATGGTTGCCAAGGCATGCTCATGCATCAGCTAAAGCCCCTGTCACACAGCACTAATGGATGGAAAGAGGATGTAAAACTGAGAGAAACACTTGCCATCCGTTGGTTAATGCGATACATCCGTTCTGTACTCACGGCATCCGTTTTTCATACTCTCTAT